>APFE031040267.1:179740-208761 GCA_000404065.3 Pinus taeda
CCCCCTCTCAGACTTCCCTCCCTCCCTCAATCCCTTTGAATCTCTGTCTGCAGAGGCCCCTCCCTCTCCCCCTCAATCCCCCCGCCCTGCTTCTCTGAGTTCTTTCCCTCCTCTCTCTCCCACTCCTACCATTGAAAGAATCCAAACCAGAAACAAAACAAGAGAAGTGAACCAACCTTCTGACCCTCCGAGAAAAGCTGGCAGAAAATCAAACAAAGAGCTAAGAGATGAAGCAGTGACCAAGGAGATGGCAACTGGATCTCAGCAACCTATGGATTCTTTTCTAGGCAAGCTAAAAGGAAATGGCGAAAAGGCCAAGGAGAAGGCAGGACTCCACTCAACAATGGGGAAATAATGAATTTGGTCTCTTGGAATTGTAGGGGAATGGGTTCCTCCCTAAAGATAAAAGCACTTAAGGATCTACTGATTCAGGAACAGCCAGATATTTTCCTAATCCAAGAGACCAAATCAACCGATCAGGACTTCACTTCACAAACACAAAGATTCAAAAACTACTCAGGCATCTCAAAAGGCTTAGATGGGGCCTCAGCGGGAATAGGCACTCTATGGAACAAAAACAAGTGGGAAATCAGCAACCATCAGCTATGCAATTGGTGGGTAAGAACATATTTAAGGAGCAAGAACACCCAAGAGGTCTATTCCATATATAACATTTATGCACCCAATCACTACAGAGACAAAACTAGCTGTTGGAATAGCTTAGAAGCAGACCTCTCCTCCATTCAAAGTAGTCAAATAATCATTGGGCATGACATGAATCTAATAAGGCAGGTGGAGGAAAAATTCGAAGGCAAATTCCACCCAGATCCATTCAGAGACAAGCTGGAAATAATAATTCAGCTCTTCAACCTCATAGATACCCCTCTATCTAATGGCAAATTCACCTGGTCCAATAAAAGAGCAGGTTCCCAGAACATCAAAGAAAGGTTAGACAGATTTTTAATCCATGAAAGGTTGGCCAGCAACTTCCAGGCAATTAAAAGCCACACAGTCCACGGATCAGCCTCAGACCACAAAGCAGTGACCCTCTCTCTGTCTAAGGGAACAAATTTAGGCCCCCTTCCCTTTAAATACAACAAGCACTGGGACAGCTACGAAGAATTCTGCACCCTTGTGCAAAAGCAGTGGGCTAAAGAAATCCTCGGCTCACCTCACTACGTGTGGGAAACCAAATTAAAACATTTAAAGTCTGCCATTAAGTAGTGGGCGAGAGAGCTGGCAAGCTCCGAGAGAAAGAAGAGATCCAATCTTCTTTCGGAAATAGAGAGATGGCACAAAGAGAAAGAGAAATCGCAGCCCACAACTGATGACATCAAAAAAGAGAAGAGCATGTTCATGGAGCTATACAGGCAAAACCGTATTGAGGAAGAGGATCAGAGATTGAAGTCTCGCTGCCTTTGGCTGAAAGCAGGGGACAAGAACACCTCCTTCTTCCACAACAACGTCAAGACAAGAAGGCAAGAAATCAGATTGACAAAATAGAAGTGGATGGGAGAGACCTCCATGACCAAGAAGAGATAAAAAAAGGCAGCTTTCGACCACTTCCAAGCTCTCCTTACAGCAGTTCCTCAACATCATGACAGCACAACATTCCTAAGTTTAATCGAAAGCAAAATCAAAGAGGACCACAATAGAGAGCTAGAACAAGAGCCCACCGAAGAGGAGATAAGAGAAGCCATCTTCAGTATGCAACAAGACAAGGCCCCGGGACCAGATGGATTCACGGTAGCTTTCTACAGACAACACTGGGAAATAATAAAAAAGGACTTCGTGAGAATGGTGAAAAATGCATTCAGAAAACATAAGGTGGGGGACTACATGAAATCCTCTCACATTGCACTGATACCAAAGGAAGCTAACCCAAAATCTTTTGACAGATTCCGCCCCATATCTTTGTGTAATGTCTCATACAAGATCATCACAAAGATCATCGCCAACAGGCTTAAGAACCTCCTCCCCATCATCATTTCTGAGAATCAGGGAGGCTTTGTCCCCAAGGGACAGATTATAGACAACGTAATCCTTATTCAGGAAGCCATTCACAACAGCCTCATCAAGGGAGAACGAGGCATGGTCATCAAATTGGATATGGCCAATGCTTTTGACCGAGTGGATCACTCCTTCTTAAGAGCAGCACTGAGAAAATTTGGTTTCTCCTCTAAAGCAGTCGATATCATAAGAGGATGCATCTCTGACCCATGGACAGCCCCGCTGATCAATGGCCGCCCAGGCAATTCCTTCAAAAGCACCAGGGGACTTAGGCAAGGATGCCCTCTTTCCCCTTTTCTTTTCATAATTATGGCTGAAACTCTAAGCATTCACCTCGAAGATCTCCGCCTTAAGAGAGAGATATTGGGGATAAGAATTGAAAGAGGATTAAAGAAGATTAACCATTAACTATTCGCAGACGATACCCTTCTAATTGGGGGAGCTTCCAGCTTGATGGCAAGGAGATTCAAAAGAGTCCTGGACGCCTTCCTTCAGGTCTCAGGAGGAAAACTAAATAACAGAAAATGCAAAATGTATACTTGGAACGTGCCTCATCAAATCCAACAAAGTATATCCCACATCTTTGACATCCCTCTCCAAAGGAATTGGAGCTCTTTCTCCTACTTTGGATTACCATTGGCAAAGGAACACATAAAAGTAGGAGTTTGGACAAAACACATAGAGAAGATGAGAGGCCTCTTACAAAGCTGGGGAGTCACCTGGCTAAATCTTGCAGGCAGAACTATCCTTATAAAGGCCGTCCTCTCAGGACTACCAATCTATCAATATGTTGTGATGATGGCCCCAGCAAGCATCCACAAGCACATGGAACTCATAATGCGCAGCTTCCTCTGGCAGGGAGGAAAACAGGACACTAAAAAGTTCAGTCTTGTTAACTAGGGGCAGGTTTCCCTTCCCTATGAAAAAGGAGGACTCTCTATAAAAATCCCTAGCTTCTCCAATCAGGCCATGGGGCTAAAACTGATATGGAAGATCATCTCAAGCAAGGGATCTTGGTGGGTGGAGGCTATAAAAAGAAAATATCTCAGCGGTTCAAGCTCTAACATTCTCAATGAGCCAATAATCGATAGACCTTGCACCTCAGTTTGGCGCCTAATTAAAAAAGTTCTGCCTCATTTCAGGAAGAATGTGTCCAAGCACCCGGGCGATGGGAAGGATACCAAAATCTGGGTTGATAGGATTATGAACACCAATCCAAGGAATCTCCAACTCGAGCTAAGGCCTCTTCAGAATTGGATGGAAGCTAGAAGGTTAAATACTCTTTTTGACATCTCCTCTTGGAACCACAACAGATGGAGAGATTGGCAAGAGTTGCATTTACCCCAGGACCTTGAAGATCTCTGGCTCAAGCTAAAGTCTTCTCTTTCAGGAACAACACCAATCAACAAAGGAAAAGAAGACTCTTACATTTGGGATCCCTGTGGAGGGTCTTTCTCAGTCAAGGATGGGTACAAATCCCTCCAGAACAGCAACCCAATCCCCAATTGGAACCTCCACACAACTACCTGGAAATCTGAGTGCATCCCTAAAGTCAAACACTTCAACTGGACCCTTCTCAAAGGGAAAATCCTCACTGCAGAGAATTTGAGGAAGAGAGGCATTCAAGGCCCTTCGATCTGTTGCTTCTGCAAAGCTGAGGAAGAGACAATTCAATAATCCTTTCTCCTCTGCCCATGGGTTCAGAATTGCTGGAATCAGCTCACCAGTCCTTTGGAAGCAAGGGGAAGATATGATCAGGTCCACTCCCTCCAGAAGAATTGGAAAAAAGATTATCCACACCAAAGAAGAGGTAAAATCAATTTAATTACAATCTAGAAATGCATCCCTGCCACCCTCTGTTGGAATCTTTGGCTCGCCAGGAACAACTTCATCTTCAACAACATCCAACCAAGAATGGGCACAATCATAGCAAAAACAATGGCCAGCATATCTGAAACAATCAGTGCGAACTACATCGCCACTCCTGATCAGACGAACTGGATTCAAGAGGAAAAGGATTGGTACAACAAGTTCAAAATCTGCCACTCCCAAAACCCTCCGCCTAAAAGCAAAGCTCACAAGAAACAAACCTCCTGGAAGCTCAGGGGATCCAAAGAAGAAGTTCACCAATGGATCAGTCCTCAAAACCGCCCCACCCTCTTTTTCGATGGAGCATCAAAGCATAATCCTGGAGCTGCAGGTGCAGGAGGCGTAATAAAAGACCAACATGGAACTCTTATCTGCAGTTATGAATGGGGACTTGGGGAAGCTACAAATAACTCAGCAGAAGCCTACAACCTGCTCCTGGGCACCACTATTCTCTCAGAAAAGGGCCTGAGGAATGCTATCATCATAGGGGACTCGACCATCATAATCTCCTCTATGATTTCAGGGAACAAGTTCATTAAGGAAGGACTAAACAACACCAGAACCAGGATAATGGACAATCTAAGTGATCTAGGAGAAATCTCATTCAGGCATGTTCTCAGAGAGCATAATGCTGAGGCAGATTCCTTTGCCAACAGAGCTATAAAATTAAAGCAAGGCCAGGTCTGCATGGATGACTGTATCACTGACAGAGCCATTCCTTAAGTCCTCTCTCCCATCAGAGCCACCAGGACAGATCTCAAAAATAATCAAAATGATTTCCCACAGTACCGCCTCCCCATTCCTCGATCCCTCATCCCTTCACGCGCAGCCACCTTCCATCACTTCCCTCGTCCTCTGCGCCATTTCTCCCTCCCCTTCCCGTGAACACGATCCTGATCAATCTGGTTTTAGTCACCTCACCACTCAGGAGGATCTCACTCCAAATCTGCTCCCTGACCCCTCCTCGGTTTCTGAAGGAAAAACTTTGACCAGACAGCGCCTCTCCTGTCCCCTTTATATTCGCTCTCCCTCCCCCGAAGTTCTCAGCCTTACTTCGAGCCTCTTGCCCCAAGTCTGCACCAAGTCTCATACAGCAAATGGCACCACTTCTTACAGGAGAGCTGAAGTGAATCAGGCGCCCCACAACTCCACGCGCAGTGCCATCTACTCTCTCGGGAGTCTTAAGGTGCCCAAGGCGCTCCCAGGCCTCCCCTCTAAGCGCAGGGGTCTTCCGCCTCTCTGCTCTATCGAAGCTCTCAGCTCTCTCCCAAGAGACCCTCCTCTGAACTCCAGCAAGCCCACGCGTTTGGTTACTGCTCAACACAGTTCGAAGTGGTCTCTGAACCTCGTCATCAGCAACAGAGAGACAGAGTCGAGGCCCACGCATCTGGTAAATCTTCACTTCAGTTCAAAGTTCTCTTTATTCACTGACTTGGTTTTGTTAGACAACTGCAGAGTTTGGACGTCTCCTCCCCCACTTCTGCGCCCCTCGCTCCTTCTTTACCAGCCTCTTCACCTCGTGCACATCATCTTCAAGCCTTCTCCCCTCTGCTCTGTCTCGCTGTCCCCTCCAATCACCATGGCAGATCAGCCGCCCAGCAGAACCCTCCGGAACCAGCCATCAACATTGACGGGCTTTTTAGCAAGGACTACACGATGTGCAAGACCCACACATTCATGATTAACAGGCTAAGGAGCAAGCTCAAGGAATTGAAGGAGGATTTCGAATCTGATTCAAGATCAAAGAGAAAGAAGATCGAAAAACAAATGGCGGAAATTGAAAACTTGCAGGGCAGATGCAGTCACTTGGAGGAAGCTATGGAGCAAATCCGCGCCCTCACTCAAAGTTTTCAAGCTGAGGCCTCCACGAAGGCCAATGGCCCCCGAAGAGAACCTTTCCCCGACACCTCAGTTACTCAAAAAACTCCCTATGACCTGTAAATTTTGTCTGCTCTGTGGGGCATATGTAAGGCAATATAGCCGTTGTTTGTTTAATTTCAGCATTTTGGGCAGCAAAGAGGTTAAAGGGTCTGCGTACCCAGTTTTGCTCCTCTCTGCCATAACTCAGAAACCCTATGTATCCGTTTTAAGTTTCTGATTTTATAATATCAAAAGTATCCGACATTGTTAAAAAAAAAATATTTAAATGACAAGGGAATGTGTTTACTCTCATGATTTAGAATAGGAATATAAGGAGGCTGTAATATAAGGGAAATTCTAGACCCAAAGAAAAAACATAAATTTAAGAAGAAAAAAAAAATTACATAACTATAAAATTAAGAAAATAAAATAAAATTACTATTAGTTAAAACTCTTAGAGGAAAAAATATTCCACATTATATATCATTATTTCACGTCAGAAATCCTTTTATGCTATATTTAGTTAAATAAAATATAAAGTCCACTCACCTAACCACCCTATCTATTTTTTATTTCATAATAATTTCCAAATATCATTAATAGACCACCCTATGTTTTAGTATAACCTTAAAGCAGGCAGTGTAAAGTGCTTCCAGTGCAATTTCCTCGTTGATCTTCAATATGAGAATTCATTTTAAATGTGATATAAAATGAAAATGCAAGTGGTATTTATGTTGGAATAATTGTTTATTTTTGGAAATATTACATTTCATAACACTATTACACTAAAGGAAATTTTAAGATATTTTTTTTGGGACAAAAAGAAATCTTTTGTCTTAAAAAATGACTTTTTATTTTAGTTATTTTACATTAAAATTTAATATCAATTGAATTGTCTTAAATATAAACTTAAAGACAAAATCAGATTGAGACAAAAATACTTAAGACAAAACTTTATGCTTAAGACAAAAATAGTTTAAGACAAAAATATTTTAAGACAAAAGTAGTTTGAGACAAAAATATTTTAAGGCAAAAATAGTTTAAGACGAAAATATTTTGAGACAAAAGTGTATATTTAATATAAAAGTAGTATGAGACAAACGTTTAAAGACAAAGCTTTATATTTAAGACAAAAACAATTTAAGAAAAAATTATTTTCAGATAAAACTTTATTTTTAAGACAAAAACAGTTTGAGAAAAAAGCATTTAAGACAAAACTTTATATTTAAGAGAATTGCCACTTTAGATGAAACCTATCTAATACAATTAACAATGAAGAAGACACAAACATATCAATTTAAGACAATGTTATCTAACAACTCAAAAATTCACTCTCACAGAGCGCCCTAAGTCTGCTAGCTTGTAGGCAACTATTGTCTTGTGCCTATACCAAGGTTGTTATTTTACTTACAATTCACGTTATCTAATATAAAGACAACGATTTGTTGGGCTCTTTGTTTTGTGGGGGTAGTTGAATAAGAATAATGCAACAACTTTTATTGACAAGATTTCTTGGACATAAATTCCTCTTCTGTCCCTTTCATATCTGTTTATATGATTAGAGACAACTTATTTATCATTTCATTCAACACTGCTACATAGAGGGGGATTTTAAGACAATTTTTTAAGAGAAAATAAATATTTTGTCTTCAAATTTTCAATACAAAGCGCTAGTAAAAAAGGGTAAAGGTAAAGGATTAGGGGTCTGTCTACTAGCATTCACTAAGTGGTTGGTTTACCATAGTTGTGAAGTGATATTCAACGAAGGAAGAGCGTTCTTGAGACACATAACCACAGGGAAGATGAAGCAGATCGGGGTTGGTCTGAAGAACCTATATGAGCTAGATGTGGAAGACGGTGCTGCATTAAGGACTAAGGCAGGGAAAGTGTAGGTCGCGATGTCAATGAACATTGGCACAAAACATTTGGTCATTTGCATCATGGTACCTTGAATATTATACAACAAATAACCACTTGCCTCCCTAAAGGATCACTTAAGTAGTAGGATATATGCAAAGGATGTATGCTTCGGAAGTACATAAAATCCACATTCCATGATGAGGACAACAACGCACATGTAGTCTGCGAAAGGATCCACTATGATGTTTATGGACCTTTCTCCACAACCTACACTATCAGACACAAATATTTTGTCAATTTTATTGATGACTTCTCACGGAAGTGTTGGATCTTCTTCATGTGGAAGAAAGATGAGAAATTCTCCAATTTCGTATAATTCAAGACACTAGTTGAAAAAGGAGCTAGCAAGAACGTGAAAGCTCTTTTGTAGCAGTTGCAACACCCTCGAAAATTTTGTCGTGAAGTCTAATTTTAGAGCCTACTATGGATATTGTGATCAATCGTTCCTTAGTCACCTACTGGTAAGTTGATGATCTCAATCTCCCCTTTTTGATCTTAAGAGTCGTTCATGCTTTTGTCTTTACATAGAATGTGTCATCTTTGGGCATGGGGGTTATCGCTTGTCATGCAAAGGGAGGTTTGTTTTGCTTAAAGGGGAAATGTTTATGAGAATGGGTTGTCGTCACCACATAGACATGTTTCACGCTCATTTCACACACTCTTACACAAGTTTCTCCTTTATCCTCCCAAAGTCTATCATCAGAGCCATACTTGTCGTAAGTTACCACAAAGGTTGTTTCATTAAGCGAAGTATGTGTTATATGTTCTGGATGGTCTATGTTGTATCACTAAGTTTTCAAGTGTGTGATCGTAGTCAAGTTTTATGATTGTTCACATTAGTTCCACTAATCCCACAATTAGCTAAATTTTAGAGTTTCCTTAGCAACCTTGCCTCGTCCAACTTTCCTGAATTGGACACTTCACATATGTGACCCTCAATCTTTTCCCTTACCTATTGGAACCGTGCAATGTGCAGAAATCTCAACCTCCCATAGCATTCAAAACTGCACAATGGTTTCCTCCAATGTGCTTCCCTAAGACAGAACCCATTGTATCCAAAAACTGTGCAGTTTTGTCCCTTGACTACCCTGTCTGCCTTACATCCTAAAATTGCGTAGATGTGCCCTCCCAAGGCCTCATCCCATAGTATTGCCTTGTATCGTAAAACTGTGTAAATGTGTCGTCCTAGGGCCTCATCTCGCAAGAGTCAATGCCCATTGAAACTACACAATTATGTCTCTTTAGGGCCACGAAGAAAGATGATATGATAGATTACTCTCAAGGAGATGAGGAGAAAAATAAGCAAACCAAGGAACCCAAGGTATGATAGAATATCACGACCGCATGAAGACTCTATCTGATGCATAACCCTTTGGAGGCTGGGTATGGAAAGCAAAACAAATCTTTTGAAATAAACCTTTTATTGTAGCTTAAAAGTTTGCTTATCATTGTTGTATCTTTCTGTGCTTAATGAAATGCATGGCTGCAATAATTGAAAGGCATTCCATGTGTTTCCTCTAAGTGTCTTCTTCCCTTACGCTTGTTTATTACATAGCTTACAAGATGGAGAAAATTACCACTTGTTTATTTAAGCTACGGAGGTTGTGACCAACATGATCTTATGACTATCCAAGCATGATGCAAGGCATCCTAAGCAGGATGAAATATGTTTTATGATATGTATATAGTTAGTACACTCCTTTCAGGTACTCCTTTGCATTAATTCTTGCTTTTTATTTTGCATTTACCCTCACTTCTTGTGAGATTTGGCTACTTGCTGCCAGTAGTCTCTTAGCTCTTTCCTGACAAAGTAGGGGAAGGGATTTCCTTCAACCTGATTTCTTGAAGGCTATTCATAGAAGATATAGAGATAAGAGAAGGAGATGTGGAATTTCAGTATGAAACTCTTGAAAATACTTTGCATGTTTGAATCTATCCAAACAATTAAGTTGCCACTCAAGAACATTGTCAAACTTGGAAGACTCAAGAAAGATCACATCTCTAGATATTATAAACTTCATATTCACTTCATCATAGAGATTGTATGATTTGGAGGTATGAGTTCCCAAACAATATATATTTGTGACTCCTTTCACTAATTTTTTTAATATGTTCCTTAGGTATGAAGGCATAACAAGAAGAACCAAAAACCCCTAGATGCCTCACAGAAGGAATGTGGCCATATCACATTTCATAGGGAGTCTTGTTTCTAATAGCAAGAGTTGGACACCTATTATTTATATACACAAAACATAGAACCACATCATCCCAAAAAATTATGAACTTAACATGTGAACTATGCCAAGTTCATAGTCAAACTAGTACATTCCAATGAACTATGTGTTGAAAAATACAACAAGAAATTTTCAATTTGATTTTTCCGTGATTAAATTGAAAAAAATAGAATTTCAACATCAACATACAACTTGAATGATGTTAACCTGTTTGACATGGCTTGTGTCACATAGTTTACTCAGTAAATTCAAGCTAAAGGAGTTACAGTTTAGTTCTGCATATGTGATTGCTAATTTTTAGCAATAAAGGTCAATTATCTCATGTTGTTGTCAGTTAAACTAGTGATAACCTTTGGAGGAACTCGTGCAAGTTCATTTAAGTAGTGGGAGTTTAGTCATACTCAATAATCATCCAGCTAACTAATCAATCAACCCAAAATAGTTGGGGCATGCAGAGAAGTCAAGTGACCTAAGATTGGTGGAGATTCCAAGGTAGTTTTAATTTCTTGTATCTCACAAAGTTGCAAGAACTTAGTATAATCATAGTGGAGGAAGTAGCATTAGTAGGAGCTTCTTGTGAAATTGGGAAGAGAATAATTATTGGTAGCATTAATAGCCTAACAACAATTTGTTTTGCACCACACTTCAATGTTTTGGGTAGGGTTTTTTGAGGGTGGAAATTTTTTTCTGATGCTTTTTAGTCATGCACATCCTCACTAAGTATCTTGGGAGGTCTTTAATAGTTCCTTGCATGAACGTCCTCAACAAATATGTTTTGGGATGTATCTACTAGTTCCTTGCAAATTTCTATTTGTCAAGGCTTAACTACTTAGGATCTTAGGTGCTCACAACAGCTTGACAGTTTATGACACTCTCCAAATAACCATCCCTAAAAGGATCCAACAAAATGACTTGAGAGGAGGATGTTAAGGGCACACTCTTATTGGAACTACCCTAGAACTAGTGGAATTGGTTGGTCTAAATGGTTGTAGAGTTTTACTAGTCTAGTTTGGTGGTTGAGATTGGCTAAGGTTGGTCTTATATTGAACTGGCCTTAAAACACCAAAGTTACTAGTTCTCTACTAAACTAACTAATTCTGAAGAATGTAGTTCAACATAGCTAATGACCACCAAATAATATTTTTTTAATAAAAAATACTTAAAAGGAAAAAACATATCTTAACCCTAGGGCCCTACAAAACCTAACCCTAGTAATTAATGGTAATATTTAATTTTTAAACTTAAAGTAAAAGTTGACATTCTCCTTATCTTTCCTTTTTGAAAAGGAAAGATAAGGATAATGTTAACTTTTACTTAAATTTTTAATATTAGCATTAATTGTTTCGAGTTGCTTTTGAGTGATTCCAACTTCATTCAATTTTGAGAAAGTCAAATTTTTGATCCCATTTAAAACTTATTGGTGATTGTTGGAACCACTTCTTTCTAATGAGTGCTAGACATTGACTTCGAATTTTTCATGTGCATTTATTGCATAATCATATTCCTTGTGAGACTTTGCAGCATAAGTTGATCTTTAATCCATTGCAAGCACTTGACCTAGCTTAGGGAACCATGAGCTACTCCTCTGAAGTTGCTCCTCAACATTGAAATTTTATTTAGAAGCAAGCATTCATTTTATCCATTAGATCATCTTTTCCAGTGTGACAGTCCAACAACACCAGTGCCAGCATATGCCTGACAATCCATCTCATCTTTACTGCTACCTTATAAACACTCTTAAATATTTTGTCTCCAATATAAAAGAGGAAGAAGCAGAAAGGGCCTTCTTGGCCCTCTTCTCAACCCACAATATGTCTAGCTTCTCTCTTTTGCTTACACTCTAGTCTTCTTGCATCTTTAGAATGGTGAATCTTAAACATAGTCTCATGATGTGCATTCAGGGAGGCAAAATTCCTTGTTGCCTTGCATCAAATTACCCCCTAGAATTCCCTTTACCTTTACATGCAAGAATATATTTTCCTTGTGGATGACTGTTAAGCTTCCATCTCTATTTCGCCTCCCTCTCCTACAGTCATGAACCTGATAAGATGAATTTAATAAATCTCACTATATTTGGGATAAACAACCCATCCAACTGGGTAGATCGAGTTGAGACCCTTTTAGAAACTAAATCCATCCCTCCAAAATGATATGTCTCTCTCCAAACAACATCATCATGTTGTGTTCGAGACCTATCATTCCATTGATCACCATAAATTTCCAAGTCGTTCACTTACATCTTTGGTAACATCATCATTCAGCTCACTTATACTTTGTTGTATTGTTGCTTGTGTTATTATTTCCATAAATGGGAATATCTCCCTAGTAGGAATGAGTAACCAAATTCAAGTTATTATTAAACCCTTGTGTTAACATACTTAATTTCCATTTTGACCTATTCGGTTTCAATTCTAGTGTCGTTGGTTTACTGGTTGACTACTAGCATTCACCAAGTGGTTATTGATGATAATACTTAGTTTGGAGTGAACATTGGACTTTGCTTTGAAAACAAAGCCCCAAGAATATGCAATTATCATGGAATATTTTAGAGCTCATACTTTTCTATAGAGGAACACACCATTTTCATTCATCAAGAAAAGTTATATGAGAAAGAACAAAGTGGTTATGCTTTTCAACATTTTCACCTACATTTCCTATCAATCATTTTCCTATTGAATGGGAAAGTTGGGTTTTGGGGATTTTCAAATTAAAGTTCTACGTTGGTGTTTTTCATCTCACATTTTGGTATCCTTCTAAAATCTTGTTTGGTATGTGAAAAATGAGCATTGGTACAGCTTTTAGAGGTACAATTTTTAAAGATATGCAAATTCTATATTAATTTAGGACATGCAATGTTCAATATCTACATGATACCTTTTCTTGAGATTCCATTCATAAATTTTAAATTTGTAACAAGTATAAATTTTGCTAATTAATTATTATATTGATTATTACAAAATTGAAGACTAAAGAAGAATAATATATAATGTAGGATGTGAATGGAAAATGTTAAGGCAAAGAAAAATTATATAGTGATAGGTGGACCATAGGGGTTGCGTTCCTTACCATCAATGTATTCTATATAAGGATGGAGAAGAAGGATAAGACGTCATCACTTTTTCTTGTGTAATTGAGGACAAGGCTAACAAGAGACAACGTAGTAATGGATTGATGTCTCATGCATGACTTGTTTTCGAAATATTTGGAGCAATAAGGTCTACGGCTAGGTGAAGAGTAGAACTCCAAATATTTTTTGGAATAATCAATCTTGAGTGAATAGAATGTCATATCTACATAGACCTTTGTGAGTGTACTCTATTTTAGGTGATCATAGAGTACATCATTTCCTTATTGGAAGTAATTAAACTTTTATCATGTTATAATTTGTTTATAAATATTGAAAATACTAGATGTTTACAATCGATTTTATAAAGGGTTATAGGCTTCTTAATTTTTTGCTGGAATTTTAAATATTGAGATAGAAATTTGTAACAAGAATATAATGACCTCAATTCCTTGTGAATACTCTAAGTATCTACTATGTGTATGTTTTTCAAATCAAAATAGAAATATGATCAACTTTATTTTTGCTAATGAAAAAAACACACAAAAATATTCTATTATATAATATTTTTTGTTATTGTCAAAAAAATTATTATCAGTTATGGTTTATTTAGAAAATAACATATATTAAACTATATAATGAATTACTAAATTGATAACTATTTAATATGGATTGACGTTTAGTGATGTTTCTATGTATCATCTTATGATGTTGTGGACTATTTAGAAGTCACGTTAGTAAGTCAACTTTTCGTGTCTCCTTCTCATGTTTATACAAAATAAAGTAGAGAATGGATGGGAATATTTAATTCATGATACTAAAAATGGGATCACAAATTATCTTAAGTTTACACACAATATATTGACAAGGTATCCATGTTAGAAGTACTAGAGTAGAGGGATTGGATCAACCAAGCCTTTTCAATATATGAGAATATTAGGATTCAAGAGTTCATGTGTTGTAATGATGGATGCATTAAACAAGGATAATCAAATTAACTCAAACTACTAGAATGGGATATTGATGGGAGGAGGTTAAGTTGTACCTATTATTGGAGCCTCATCTTTAGTATCTCCTTCATATATATATTCTCCTTAGGTGATGGAAATTTTTCACAAAACTATTTTGAGTGTTAACATTGGTTGATTACATAGTCATCTTGTTTAATTAATAGAGTTATATTTCTTGATAAAATAAGTAAAAAAAAATTAGATATCAATGAACAATCACTTTGTTGCTTGATGCATCCTCCACGTAACCAATTCATCCATATTTTGTTCGCTGAATGAATCCTAATTGGTAGTAATCCTCCACAATAGCTCGGATATCTACATAAGAGTGACCAACCATCTTTTTTCTTTGCATCTCCTTCAACCAAGATTTGACTATTAGATATTCCAAGCCATCTTGAATGTATTTTGATACTTCTTATTCAACCATCCACAATACTTCACTAGGACATACTCTAGAACTTGTAATTAAAGAATATAGGTGACATTTGATTATAACATTGTATTGTGAATCGTCCAACCTCAAGATATATTTTAAGTCCACTTAAGTCTATCAATGAGAGATTTCCAAGTACCACACATTAGCAATTAGGTCACATACTTTGCTAATAGAAAAATAAAAATCAAACTCAATTTACTATTCCCATGCTTACTATTACTCTTTTCCTTACTCCGGCCATGGAAAATTTTAGGGGATAATGTTTGCCCAGTGGGATTAGAATTTCCCATGATTTTTCCGCAAAAAAGATTAGCCAATTTCCAATTTCTATAAAATATGATTCACCGAAATTTTCGAATATAAATTTTTTTTACCTTATAAATCGCCAACAGTATGTAGAGAATATATATAAAATCATTATAACTTTGAATAATTTTACAAATACATCAATAAGCATTTTATAGTTTGCATATTAGGGATCAGTGAGATTCACCATTTTTTTTTAACTTCAAGAAAAAAATTCCATCCTTAAAATTTTCCATGACTCTGACAATTCCACAAATTATGATAAGATGAAACCTAGAAATCATCCTTCAACATCATCTCGTCCTCATGCCAATTTTATGTTATCCTCCTTTTGATGAAAGGTTGGAGTTCTACTTCCATTGTGAGCATTGTGGTTTGGCTATCATTGATTCTGTCTATCGGACAAAATCTTCAAAATTATCTCATGTTCTTGTGTGAGCCTCTCATTGTGAGTTCTTAAATTAGTCATTTATGCATGCAAGTGTTCGACTCTTTCTAACACATATACATTTCCTTCATGAGACTCCTCTCCCAATTGTTTCCACATTTCAGGATTGGCTCCTACATAAGATGCTTCTGTTGTGTTTGGTGGTATACTTCCCCTTTGTATATTGTCTCTCATTGCCTCTATCTTCATTCACATGTTGTTTCTTTAGTTCCCAAGATGCCATCGTGTCGAAACCTTGGCTCTCATACAACTTGTAATAATTATAAGAATACCAAAAAAAATACTGAAAACCATATTCTTACCATATGAATGTTATAAATTTTGATACACTACTTGGAAATAGTCTTATGGTCAGGATTAAGGATATTTATGTTAATTTTATATAAATGTTTTGAAACAATTTACCATCCTAACCTAATCCTTTACATTTTCTTAATTTAATACTTTGCAATTATTTACTCATATCCATGTTACCACATATATATAACATATTATGGAGGTTGGTTTATTATCACATTCCTTGTTGTTTTTGTTGTTTAATTAACATTGAAAACTTTGATGTATATAAATATTGACAGTACAAACCTTTAGTAGTTTATTTACCAATCCCAACGGTGGTCTCTAGAGAGTTCCTTCCCCCAAAAACATGTATTGATATCCACTGTGTGATCATAGCTTGATGATCTAATGGTAAAGATTCAAGTGGGATGGTTGAGGTAACCACTTTCACCTCAAGCTCCGCGTCCGATGGGCATTTTGGCAGTGAGCTTAAGGTTGGATGCACCGTACAATATTGTGAGGTTTTCCTAAGAAGACAATGAAACTCTTATCAAGTAAAGTCTCCTAGTGCACCCAGTACCTTACATACGTTCCATTTGGAATATGTCAAGTTAATTTCTAGTTGCTTGGGTTGAACGTAGGGTTCTCTCACAAAGTTTCCCCATTCCTCACTCATTAACATTTAGGCAGAGTAATGGTGGCCACAACAGATGAGGTATTCTCCATGCTTAGGCTCACAAAGACACAAAATATGAGCTTGCATAAGAGGGTTTGAATTAACCATTTTCTTATTCCTTCACAGTAACTATGGCGACACCGAATTTAAAGATAACACCCCAGGTTGCAGAATGAGTTTGTGTCTTTCTTTATTTTACATTTAGTTTAAAACAATGCCTCTCGTTAATTGACTTGTTTTTGGTTCAATGCTCAACGGGTGAGATTTCCCCTAGGACCTTCACCCTGATGGTATGCATGTGGGTTGACAGTAGTCTACTTATAACACCAATTCTCTTTGTCGGGTTCGTTCCCTGCTTCTTAATAGGGCTACATCCCTCTGATTACAAATTTGTTGTTTTCCATGCGTCACTGTACTACTGGTTGAGCAATCATCCTATGTTCCTCACTATTGTGGTTAGGTTATTTCAATATGGTGAAACCCTCTTGATACTGTCTAGGTTCTCGGCCAGGGTTTGATAGTTTTATTCCACTATAATCAATAGAAACTCATCCACAGATTCTGTAATTAGAATCTATTTTTTTTTATATATATCTCATTGTTCAAATTATATAAATCGTTATATGGATTGAGTATTTTCCTTTATATTTCATTGTTTAATGTTTATCAGTCTCTTATATGATTTGAGGATTTTCCTATACAATTTGAGGACATTCGTTTACCTTTGATTCATTCTATCAAAATTATTCATCATTTCCTTGAGGGTTTCATTCAACATTTTAAGGTTTTGTTGTTGTGTTAAATAGGAACCTCCATTTGGTAACAATGACCAATCCAATGATAAATGCTCTCCCTCAACAATCTTGGGACTTCTATCCCAAGTAAATTTTCTCTCAGAAGCCCCAACCCTTTCATTTGAACAATCCGAGGTCCAGATCTTCTTGTATTAGTTTCTGTAATCCCATTTCCAGATTTATTTTTTTTGTTACTAGCAGCAAACCGATGGCTAGCCTTGCGGTGATGGGAAGGGGCAGGGTATCTAAAAGCTACTCTCTCACATTTTATATTTGTTTTGTGGTTTTCATTATGTTGTTTTCTAGAGCACCTAGGGTTGGATACAATAGAATATTATGTGTTGTAGAGCACCTAGGGTTGGATACAATAGAAGATTATGTGTTGTAGAGCACCTAGGGTTGGATACAATAGAAGATTATGTGTTGTAGAGCACCTAGGGTTGGATACAATAGAAGATTATGTGTTGTAGAGCACCTAGGGTTGGATACAATAGAAGATTATGTGTTGTAGAGCACCTAGGGTTGGATACAATAGAAATAGGTAATTCACAACTGCACACACATAGAGAAATGGTTGCAAATAGAGGTAACAAAATGATAGAGCTACAAAAAAATATTACCACAAATAGGTGATGTAATGGGTAACGATCGACATGGAATTATAGACCTAGCAATGTATATGTGATCGACTCGATACAATGTTGAAGGCTATGGCTATTACCACAAATTCATGGCTTTGATATTGTTATTGTACTAATGAGAATTTAATTTTAATTCTTAATAATTTATTCTTTTCCATTCAATTTCACATTTAATTTTCCATCATTTCGTACAACTTAGGCGGCTTTGATTCCTTTTCTTGATTCAAGCTCTCTCTTGAACATGAGGTTCCTTTGTTCATCTAAACTCTCCTCAATACTAATCAAAGTCCTTTCTTAAATTTCAATTTCTATTTTTATAAGGGTAATTCATATCTAAAGGTATTTCTAATTAGTATGACTAGAAAAATGTGCAAATGGTTATACAAAGAAAATCAACTATTTAATCAAGCTAATTCCTTTGAATATTTTGGATACATAATTGGTTTATAAATATATTTTCTCCTTTTGCTATGTTTGATTGTTAGACCAAAATGTTTGAATTGTGATGTGAATGGTAGAATGACATAATTTTGAAACTGTATGTTAATGTCACTAATGCCAAATGGGAGAAGGTTTCAAAAAGAGGAAGGTAAGAAAATTCCGAAATTCCAAAATTGAGCCCAATTTGGAAATTTGTAGAAAGTTTGGCTATGAAGGAATGAAGGATCCTCAATTCAAAGATTAGGCTTGATGTAGAAATCAATGTATTGAGGAGGAGAAATGTTTGAAAAGATAAAAAAAAAAAGAAAAAAGAAAAAAAAATTGAAATTTGAAAAATGTATCTTGAAAGCAAAAGAAGAAAATAAGAAACATAACTCTAAATTTAAAATATAACTCAAATATAATTGCTAGTAACAAGGGCCCTAATTTGGGAATTTAGCTTCATCTGGAAATATAAAAGGACCAAAATGAAGAAGGGGGATTTATTTTCAAATTGGGCCTAATTTTGAAATAGGGTCGTGAATAGGGGAAGAAAAGATCTTATTTGGAAATTAGTTGTGGTTCCCAAATTGGATCAAGGAAAATTTCAATAAGTCCAATGTTTTCAAAGAAAGTAATGAACATTTAAATAAGTGTAAAAAATCAAAGAAAATAGTTTGAGGAGAGGAAAGAAATTTGAGGAGTTTATGGACATGAAAGAAGGACCAAATTTGAGAATCAAGTTTTATAGGGATATCAAATAATGGTATGATGGTAAAGGAAAATAGGGGTCCCAATTTGATAATTATGGATGAATTTCAAAATAACATGAATAGGAGAAGCCCAATATCAATGTAATGTTTGATATTAAATAATTACAGCAAAGGAAATTGAATTTAAAGGGATGAAACAAAATCTCATTTTACGAATAAATAACAAGGAAATAAACAAATCAAAATGAATTAACTAAAACACATGAAAGTTCGTATAACTTAACTATAAAGACAAATAATCAAGGTGCAAGGTGCGATAAAATAAGCTCAATATAAGTTAAACAAAATTCTTTTAGGAAATAAATTGAGGTTACGGTCCCCAAATTTTTTGTAGTACTTAGGGGGTTTTTCAAGCTCAACATGACTTTACACTAGTTTTTTTCTTCAATCAACTTGTCTCACTAAGTGCTTTATTTGCAAGCCAATATCTTTCATTGCTTATATTATTTCATGATGAATTTATCCATTAATGAAAATAGAATTTATTTTGATTAAATTTTATTTTGACTTCTGTAAAAGTGAATCATGAAAATATTAAACTCATAGACGAGGAAACACCTCATCACATCCACTCGTCCAAACTATTAAAATCAAAATAACAATAGTGAGGATATATATATCATAGATATATTCTATATATATATATATATATATATATATATATATAATATATTATATTATAATTCAATTAAAGTAATAATAAAATCAATCCAAAATATAACGAAATTCAATTCACAATAATAAAAAAATAAATTGTTTTTAAAAACGAAACTTATAAAGCCAAATTTCCAAGCAAATAACCATGGAATATGAAAATGTGATAGGGGTATTTGTCTTCTTGAAAATACGTTTGTATATGACATATACCAAAGAAATACCCATTTCCGGGGAACAACACAAAACCAAATTAAAATGAAAATAAAATGGAAGAAAGTTAAAAATTAAATAAATAAAATGAGGAAAAAAAAACTTGCTATGGTCGAACGGATATGCAGGGGGAAGAAAAGGCGTGCAGTTCATGAGGCTGAGTGAGTGGAAATAAAGGAAGATTTGCAAAATAATTTTATATGTGCATAGATACAGACCTAGACATAGATATTTGAGAGATTCTGAATGGCTGACATGGTCTCCACAGGAGTCATAGACCTTTGAAGGATTTGATCCTTCACCCTATGGTAGCCATGACCTCCTCAGATCTAGAGGATTTTCATCAAGAATAACATGGTTTTCAATGTTAGCATGCACTAGAGGGAATTATAAGGGGTGTTGTTCAGTTTGGATAACATTTGCACCTCATTGGTGAGCAGTGCTTCTTTTATTGAAGCACTCCATTTCTAGGATTCAAACGTGCTGGTTCAGAGAAAATGGAATTTTCGTGCCATAAAGTACATTATATCTATGGTTTCCAAGTGGTTTCTTTGGTTGCACATCACAAGGTTCATAAACACATCACGAGGATTGAAAACTATGATTTGTATTTAAGAAGAAGAATACTAGAGGAACAAGACAAGGTCTATCATGATGCAACGTGGATTGTTTTATTCTTCGCACAAAATTATGAGGACAAATAGTCACGATTTTTTTGTGTGCAACTATTATTATTTATTTTAATAGATTTGAGCCAAAGACTCACTCACTAAAGATAAAAGACTCAGAAGGAAAGCCTAGCTGTTTAAATATTTGTTCATTTTTTATTTCAAATTCTATGCTTTCAATGATTTTTTGGGGCGTTTTGGGGTTTGTTGAAGGAGGGCCTTTGGTGTGCATTTTGTAATTATTCTGATGGGGTGTTTGTGCAAAGAACCCTCGATGAGGGCTATAGATTATGCAAAGAGCTTTGTGGATAATGGGGCATCCTCGAATAGCCAATATTTGTCTATGGCGTCTCGGTGGTTGATAACACCCATTGCCATTGGCCAAGTCGTTGAGGGTGGGAATAGAAACAAGGGGAATTATAGGAATAAATTGAGAGAAAAATAGAACAATGGTTTTGACGCATCTCTATTGATTTCAAATGAAGCCAAAAATTAAAGACACTATCAAAAGCCTCAATATCAATAGCATCATCCTTCTCATTCTCAGCATTGGTAGCCACAAAGGAACTTTGTTCCCAACACCAATTCTAATACCAGGCTTGGGAATCTCCGCAAGCACATTGAATGCAAGCAGGCTACTACAAGATGCCAACTTGACTTATTCTTGTTGGTGGTTAGATCAAATGATGGTTCCTGCATCTGGTTGATTATTTTGAGAAGATTGATAAGGTTAGTATGCTTGTTGTATCTCTTTTATGCAATAACTATAAGTACAATGATTTACCTTTTCCACAGTAGGATAAAATATTGAAGGAAAATATCCATGTTACAATACAAACCTACAAAATTAGAGGTTTATTTGAGATTTAATGTTTTTATGTCATGACTTCAATTAATCATAGCGTGTTGACATAAATTACTCCAATTCGGTTCTATCCCTCACCCATCTCTTAGTGGCAATCAAAACAATGTGGATATAGATAGATTGATCAGGTCATTGTAAGGCCCTATAAATAAAAAAAAGGGTTCGTGTGTGGGGTGGCCTTTGGCTCTAATGTCCAGGAATGGTTTTGGCTAGAGGAGTGGTAGATTCATAATGTAGGGGAAGGGCAGTCGAAGAAAATATGACCAAAGATTTCTCTGTCTTGGCCTACTATATGGTATCACCAATTCTGTGAAACATATCTTTTTTGATTGGTTGAATTATTTGATCTTATAGTCCATGTACATGGACAAAAAAATTGCAAGAGTGAAGTAATCTTTGAAAATTACCACAATTTCAATGAAGAGACCTCCTTTAATGTGTGGGAAAATTTTGTAAAAATTGGTAAAAAAATATATTCACTTGTACCTACTACCGGCTTTACAGTTTGTGTAGAACATGGTAAAATTGAGTCAAATTTATTTTTACTTACCATGTATTCCCATTAAATATTTTAAATTTATGTATTTTTACCAATTCTACATGGATTAAAAATGTTTTGAGTGTTTGATCATTATCTGAAAACCTAAATTAGCGTATCTTTCTTTGCTTTTCTCAATGTTATCAATGTTTCTAATAAGATCATTTGTTTCCTAGAGGAAACCTTAAAACAATAGTGATGAAAAATTAAAGAAATTAAATTATCAGATGTTGATTAGAACTACAAATGAGCAAGGATATTTGCAACCTTTGATCCATGCTCCACTTAATTCAAATTTCCTTATAACTTGTAAGAAGAATGAACAATTAAAGTTTTGATCATTTCCAACCAAATTACTTCTTTTTTTAATGAAGTATCGCAGGTGGCCTTTTAAGGTTTGTTGATTTTAAAATTCCATGTCTAATACATTCATTTTTAACATTTTTCTATCTTTGCCTACCCTCTATAACTTTATAGATTGCATTGGATAAAGAAATGGACATAAGAGTATCTATCCCAAAGAAAACAAACTGGAAATGGAAGGAAATAAATTGATAGAAACAAGAGTTGTTGGTCCAACTACGGGCATGGAATTGAAGAAATGTTAGGAAATAACAAAGTAAATCACATGAAATGTTATAAAGAATATGTTTTTATTATATATTTTTCATTTATACAAGGAAATATACAAGATGATGGTAGATCATTCATGGCCAAACTTTGCATCAAATATTGAATGTTAATTAAATAATAAAGTTGGAACCTATATTAAGGTGTTATCTTATAAGGATAAAAAATTTCTTAATTTGATGATGATGTTAAGACATAACTAGCAAGTAACAACTAGTTTATTTTTACTAGGAAGTCTAAATCATGAGTGGATGTAAAAAAACTCCTCCTAATCAAATATAAATGCCAAGAATGAAAAAAGGTCCCCCAAGTTTTAAGCAGGATCTTATCAACACTCTTACTTCATTGAGTAGTTTGTTGAGTTGAACTTTCTAACATTGGTAATATTTAATAAAAAGATATAGAGAATATTTATATTAATGAAACATTATAAATTATAAAATGGGAGAGTCTAACCAATCCCTTGTTGCTAACACAAACATCATGTGTAGCCTTGACATGATTGAAAGAATTTATAATTAGAAAGGATACAAATTTTCATTGACAAGGACAGTTTTTTCATGGTGGTCCTCAGCGAGCTTATGGTCATGTGATTAACATATCTTAACTCATATATAGTACCTCATGCCATGCCAAAAAAGCATGGATGTCCTAACCCTACATTAAATCTTTTGATTTCACACTAATATCCATTTAACTTAGTTACATCCATTTGTTCTCACAATGAAAAATTCTTTTAGCTGAGTTGGTACACTTGCACATAAGTAATTAGGTAGTGGTTTTCTTTGTGCAATGTACATTGTTGTTTATGAGTGTGTGTTCTTATTTTTTACTTCACCAATTCACCACCAAATTATACCCTGTAGCCTTCAATCTTTAGGGGAAATCTTCAGGGAACTCTTATTGCATGTATAAATGCCAAGGCTTCCCAGCTAATCATAGTGATATTCAAGCTCATGTTTCATAGTTTATAAGTTAAGTTAGCAGGAGGAAAATGTTGAACTCAAACACATTGTTCTGCTCTTGCCCTTCCTCGGTAGAGGGTGTGAAGTAATTCTTAATTCTCTTCCTGCTGGTCATCATTCAGAACCTGGATAGGGCGGTAGGAAAACATTGATAGACAACCAGGCAAGCAATCTTCAGGGAAATATTGGTACATGTATAAATTCCAAGGCTTCCCATCTGATCTTAATGGTATTCAAGCTAAGGTTTCATAGTTTATAAGTTAATTTAGTTGAGGAAAATCTTGAACTCAAATACATTGTTCTGCCCTTTCCCTTCATGAGGAGTGGCTGTGAAGTACTTCTTAATTGTCATCGTGCTAGTCATTATTCAGAACCTGGATATAGCAATGGGTAAGCAGTGGCAGACAACCAGGAATTACAAGTTCAATGTAACCATATAGAGTGCAAATCATTTATACTATGTTGGGGTTTATTGTGGTGTTCGGGTGTTTGATTATATTACCCTAACTATACATGCCTTGGGTTGTAGGTGAAGCTACATAATGTGACATGTCTTTAGGTGAGAACATTTTCACTAAGTATTACTTGTATACTATAGTGGAAATTGATCTTGGTCTCTACTGACAACAGAGGAGAGCTTTGGAGACCTCGACATTGTGAAAATAGGTCTCTTCTTTTGTGTGAGGATTCAGGACTAGCTAGCTTTTATAGATGCCTAACAATTTCTCACTTTTTGCATGGATTATGCACAAGGACAAAACATGGAATGGTAATTTTGTATTGGGTGAAACATATAAAGAGCCCCATGTAGTTACATTTTTTTTCTCTCTAAAAATCATTGTTGTAGACTTGTCAGAGAAATCTTTGTGTGGCTAATGAGAGTCTTGGAGGATAGGGTGATGATTTCGATAGCTAGATCTACAAAACCACACAAGTTACAAACAGTATCATATAAAAAACCATTTATACATTATATTGAGACCACTAGTAGTCTCTCTCTCCATCAATGAACTCAACTCTGAAATTATAGTAATACATGGAAATGATAGTTAATTAGGAAGGAGACAGTTTTTCATGGACAAGGAAAGCTTTTTCATGGTGGTCCTAAACGAGCTTATGATCCTGTGATTAACATATCTTAACTCATATATAGGACCTAGAGGCATGCCAGAAAAGCATGGATGTCCTAACCTTACATGAAATCTTTCAATTTCACACTAATCTCCATTGAAATTACTTACATCCATTAATTCCTACAGTGAAAAATTATTTTAGCTGAGTTGGTACACATGAATAGAAGAAATTAGGCAATAGTTTTCTTTATGAAATGTCCATGGTTGTTTGTGAGCGCATGTTCTTATTTTTTACTCCACTAACTCAGCACAAACTTATACCACACAGAATTCAATTTTCAGGGGCAATCTTCATGGCAATATTGGTACATGTATAAATGCCAAGGCTTCCCATCTAATCACAACGATATTCAAGATAAAGTTTTAGAGTTTATAAGTTAAGTTAGTAGGAGGAAAATTTTGAACTCAAAGACATTGTTCTACCCTTTCCCTTCTCAGGTAATAGCTATGAAGTAATTCTTAATTTTCATCTTGCTGATCATCATTCAGTACCTGGATATAGAAGCGAGAAAGCACTGGTGGACAACCGAGCATTACAAGTTCAATGTAACTATATAGCGTGAAAATAATTTATACTATGTTGGTGTTTAATGGGGTGTTCGGGTGTTTGATTATATTAAACTAACTATCCATGCATTCAGTTGCAGGTGAGGCTAGTTAATGTCGCACATCTTTAGGTGAGAAAATTTTCACCGAGAATAACCTATATACTCTAGTGGCAATTGATCTTGGTCTCTACTGACAACATAGGAGAGCTTTTGAGAACTGGTCATTATGAAACGAGGTCTCTTCTTTTGTGTACTAAATAGTTGTAGATATCATGTATATTGTTTCTACATGTAGGCATGGGATTCGACAACTCACTTCTGGATGGGCAGATGGTCCTGGTTATATCATCCAATGTCCAACTCAAACTGGAATGAGTTACATTTATAACTTCTGCATAACCAGATAGAGAGGTACTCTATGATGGCACATACACATTTCTTAGTTAAGAGATAGTGTCCATGGTTCTTTCATTATATATCCTAAGCCACATGCTCCCTACCGATTTCCTAAGCCATCCAAAGAAGTCCCCATTATCCTAGGTAAGTTCATATATCTTAATAACTTTTTTGGATAATCTGGACCTTGTAACAATGGCCAGAGAGCATACCAGATGGAGTTTAATGGCTTTACACACACAACCTTGCAAGAGAATGGTGCAATGCAGATACTAAAAAGGTTATTCAGCAGGCCCTCCAAACAGGAGGAGGTCGAAATGTGTCAGATGCCTAAACTATAAATGTATTTCCTGGACCACTGTACAACTGCTCCAATGGTAATGATAGTTGTATTTTGTTAATTTATTTATTTGATATATTTTCTACAAAAAGAGGATCTCACCCATTTACTAACCATGGCATGATATGTAGATACATTTGTTCTAAATGTCAATCATAAGAAGACATATCTCATTCGAATCATCAGTTTTGTGCTCGATGATGAGCTCTTCCTTGCCATTACAAATCACAACATGACTATGGTTTAAGTAGATGTAGTTTATGTGAAGCCTTTACAGATAGACACTCTTGTTATAACACCCGACCAAACTACCAATTTTTTATTCACTGCTAATGCTAATGTTAATGTTGGAGGAGTTGACCAATTTTAGATAGCATCTCACCCATTTGTTTTAGGTGGTGGAACATTTGATAACTCCACTACTGCAGGAATTGTGAGCTACAATGTTTCCATCTATAATACCTCTTCCATCATTATGACGCCTAAAATTCCTGCTTTTAATGATAATTCCTTTGCAGCTGACTTTAGCGCAAAACTGAGAAGCTTGGCTAACTCACAATTTCTTGCATTGGTTCCTCAAAGAGTTGACAAGAAGAATTTCATTACAGTTGGTTTGGGATTGAATCGTTGTCTAAAGGGGATGGGAAATGCCACATGACAGGGACCCAATGAAACATGATTAAGTATTGTTGGGTGCATATAAAGTGTCTTTTAGAACTCCTAATTGCCTCACATTAATTATCAACCTAGGTAAGTCTTTTTGTTTCAAGAGTGTACACAATATGTGCAAGTGATGGAAATCGTTATATCTATAGAAAGTAATAATTTAAAATAATTTATTAAATTCAATACAACAGTAAACGAATCAAACCATAAAACTCAATCTTATAACTTCAAGGAAAGTAACCTATCTAAGCATCAAAACTCAATCTTAATCAACAGATTATAATTGCAATTTTATGAACCGAGTGCACCATAGCATTAACAGAGCTCTTTCAGCTGAATCTAAACTACTGCATAGAAATAAAGCACCTGATCTACTCACTAACACTCTGGCTTTCAATTAAGAAGAAATGATTCTACAATTAAATCAATGCATGACATAAATAAATGAAATTAGTCGATAGAATTAAGAACTAATGAAATGAATACACGAAATCCACACCAATGAAAGTAAATCAATCATAAAGCTATAAAAAATAATAATCAAACTTGCAGTAAAAGAAAAGTAAAAATATAACACAGGGAATAACAGTGAAATCCACTAGTGAACGGCCCAAGCTGCCAATGATAATTACTTAACTACTTCAAAATATCACGAGTGAACAACAACTCAAATTATATATTATTCATCAAATCCAAATTTCATTACAACACAATGTCTTTTAGAATAATGTTTTGTATATTAAAATTAGAGTTGAGGTAAACTATGAAAAAGTTATCTCTATATTATCCTCCATCTTACCCCCCATTCTGAGATCTCTCCTTTCATTTAAATACACACAAAGCAAAGATGAGTTACAACAAATCTGATTACAAAATGATTTCCATTAAAAATATGGATTTTAAAAAGCAAGTTGATCAACAAGATCATATCTAAGGTATCATTCCATCAACATTCAACAGGAACAAGTCGAATTTGGTATTCCAACTAGAAGAATTTGGAAAATAGATGCAACAACAAATCTGAGAAAATTGTCTTCGAAGAACCTTTTGTTTCTCTTAATATAGGCCGAATTTTGGAAAACCACAAATTTTAAGACTAACTCGATCTGTTCTGGACAAAACCCATGTTTCGGATTTTCCAGATTCTCCTTCATTTGTCTGAAACGCCAATGCAAAACCGTCACTTCTTATTCCATCGACTTTCTGAGTTGGAATATTTAATTGTGGGTTGGAGATCAAATTTGCACTCTGGAAAAGGTCTTGGAGGCTAAAATCATGAGTGATGTTAACAAAAATCCATTAGTAAACCATCATTGGTAAAATCAAGCTTAATAATCATCAATTTATTTAAAATAAAGGAGAAGAAGTAATATCTACCCATGAGATCATACGTAATCATAAAATGGAATTGTATGATAAATTATGATAAATGACATGATAAATAATGATAGAATTGGGTGAAATAGGTGTTAAAGAGTAATAATAATAACGAAAAACTAATGGCCTAACATACCACCAAACTGAATATATTTCATGTCCTATTGCAACCCAAAGCCTCTATAATTGTTCATCCCAACTCATGAAATGGATTGAATAAATGACTTCTTCCTCAAATAATGAATATTCAATTTTAGCAATGTTGATGAAGGAATAACAATTTTTCCATTGATGCTCAGCTATATATATATATATATATATATATATATTATATATATATAAAGTTGCAACAGAATATGACATAAGTAACAACAAACTTCATTAGTCATTTTCTCAAAAACTACAAACCAAAATTTGCTGAAATTTTGCAAGTAGATTTGTACTATATTAATACTTCTCTAATCCAAAAATCAGATTGTTTTGATGTAGGGATCATTAGATATAAGGAAAATGGATGTAGGTGACAGTGCGTGATATGTGAAATTTGACAAACTAATTTAACTTGAAATTTTCTGGGTTTGTGTATTTTAATGATACCTCTTTGTTATCCAAAAATCACAAGAATTCAGTTCATAGTTTTAAAGATATATGCCAATCAATTTCTGCATTGTATAAAAATGAAATTATATGCCTTAAATGTGAAAGAAAGTAGAAAACATTCATCATGTGTAGCAATTCCTCCCCCAAACTGGAGAGTTAGCATGCCCTCATGCAATGCTAAAAAACAAATTGAGGTAGTTGCTACAATCTGTTGAAATCTATGCTGATGTAAAACAACATGGAATAAGGGAGGTGTTGAGAATGAATAAGAATATCAATGTATCATAAAGAATATTAATGGCATGGTCATAATAAATAAATAAATGAAAGGAACATTCCCCCAAACTGAAAGATTCTGTCTCTGAAAAATGGGAAGTGGTAAAGATGTGGAATGAATGATGATAAATAATTCTCAATGGATTTTGCATAAAATTCTCCTAAATTTGTAATGAATTAGAAAAGTATGCTATTTTACCTCCGAAAAAAATGTGGAATGACATGTATGGAACGACATTTGTTGAAGCTCATGTAGGCTGAGCTGATGTTGAAAGTGATGTAAAAGGTGGAATGCAGGCAAGCACATCTTGTCTAAACAATTGTTCACATTTACAATTTTCTCGAGCCTCTTCTGTTAGTTTCAATAGTGTGGACTTGTTGCGAATGGATTCCCCCCCCCCCCCCCCCC
>APFE031040267.1:210093-294981 GCA_000404065.3 Pinus taeda
AAGCTAGTACAAGAGCTAAAGAAAATCTTTGGAGCATTGTAGCAGGTAGTAGCCTGCGTACTAGTAAATGGATCAGCTAGTACAAGAGCAAAGGGGGTTGTAGCTCCCGTACTGGTATAAGACTGCACCAGTACAAATATTGTAAAAGGATTTTATTATTAAGAAGAAGATTGAGATGACTTGCAGCAGGTGGTTTTCTCCCGCATTGGGTTTCCACCTTATATCATGGTGTTCATGTGTGTGCCTTATGTGTGATGATCTATTTTATGTTACTGCATCTGTTAACTGATAATATGGTTGATAATGTTCTAATGCACTCATTGAAGATCAATTAACTTAATCATAAGAAGGTGTGGAAGTAGCATATATGAATCTGGTTATGGAAATGAAAAAGTTTTATTAATGTGATAATACTGATTCACCCCCCCCTCTCAGTATTATTTCCAACACCCCCGCCCCCCATACTTGTTGTTATCCTGTAAACAAATCACTATTTTTCATGCAAATTTCTTGAATCCATAGTTTTAGCTTTGAACAGCAACAGATAAGCCATATGTAAAAAATTCAATCAGAAGAAAATTTTGTACAAATGCAATACTAATATTTTGTCAAATCAACAAGTTATGGGAGAGTACAGTAATTATATCACATGCTATCCCATAATGCATACCTTCCCCCCTCAAATTGGAAAAGGGTGTTCATGACCATAAAGCATAGGAAAAGTGTTGTTCTGATGGCAAGCCAAGGGAATGAATACTACGATAGTAGATGAAGCTAAGTACACATACCAATGAGAGGACGACAAGAGGTAAGGTTATAATGAGAGTAGATTTTGTAAAGATAGCTATAAATAAGAGATAGGACACTTTGGATTGATGAGAAGTTATGCTTTTCTGATGGTATTCTAGCCGAGAATGATGTGATTGATTGGAAAATAATTTCTCATGTGTAAAGATTCAAAACAGGGAAGAATTAAGGAAATAACTTCTCCTATAAGAGGAGACAAGAAGAAGAGAGTATTATAGTAATAATTGACGATAAGCTATAACTTCAATACCATAAGTAGAGCCTCTACTGCTAGCAGGTGTCCATATCCTTGACACGGTTCCTTTTTAACCCATATGAGCTAGGATCCTCAATTTATAAATGGAGAGTTCTAGCGTTGTTCCACAAAAGAGATCAGTGTGTTGGCATGATAACCAGATAAACACACTGCCATTCACTGGGGTGTAGCAAAAGTGATTAGGTCGGCTCGTGATGAGACCTCTTGTTCTGAGGATATTTTGGTTATCCAATGGATCATAACCCTAGTGTGGTGGCCATAGTGTGAATGTCACTTCACTACATCCTTATGAACATTGTAGGTTGGCTCTTAATCAGACACCCTATCCTCTATATGTAGGAAAAATTTTGTTGTTATCACACATTTTTATGATAAATAGAGGGAGGTTCAGTACTCCTTAAGAGTAGGGATGGTGGAAGAAGTTGAACATGTCAATAGTAAAAACCTATACCCATAATCTCATTTATTACAGATAGAGAAGATTATAACCAGGAAGGGTGGAACTAGCATGGTTTTAAGATGATCAATTAGTATCATGTACAATAGAAAATGATGTAGTAAAGTAGTATATAAATAATTGTGTCTATTTTCTTAAAAATAGTCTCTCATCTAGAAGTTGTCCTGTTAAAAATCATAACATTAAGAGTATTCACCTGACTCAATAGACTCCAAAATTATTGTCCTCATAAAAGTATTGTAGTTTGTGCCATGAAAGGGAATAAAAAAAATGGAGCTGAGATATGTTAGGAATAATCCCACAAGAGGAAGGAAGTTCTATTCGCAAAACACAAAACTTCAAAAGAAGTAAAAATGTTGTTTTAAAGATGGAACAACCGCTGTTCAAAAGTGTGAACAGTAAGACACGCTAAGAGAAAAAGGTGTTGTTCAAAAGTTTGAATAGTAAACAATAGAAAGTGTTGTTCCAAAGTTGGAACAGTAAACACACAAAAAGTGATGTTCCAACATTGGAACAACAAAAACAAAAAAAAGTGTTGTTTCCAAAAAGGAACAGCAAAAACACACAAAAGTGTTGTTTCTAAAAGGGAACAGCAAAAATGCAGAAAAGTGTTATTCCCAAAAGGGAACAACAAAAACATAGAAAAGTGTTGTTCGCAAAGGGGAACAGCAAAAACACACAAAAGTGCTATTCCCAAAAGGAAATAGCAAAAATGTAGAAAAGTGTTGTTCCCAAGAGGGAATAGCAAAAACACAAAAGGTGTTGTTCCAAAGAGGGAACAACAAAAACTCAAAAAAGTGTTGTTCCCAAGAGGGAATAGAAAAAACTCCAAAAGTGCTATCCCCAAGAGGGAACGAGAAAAACTGAAAAATGTGTTGTCCCCAAGAGGGAGCAACAAAAACTCTCAAAAAGTGTTGTTTCCTAGAGGAAACGACAAAAAAACTCAAACGGTGTTATCCCCAAGAGGGGACAACAAAAACTCAAAAAAGTGTTGTTCCTTAGAGGGAACAACAAAAACTCTCAAAAAATGTTATTTCCTAGAGGAAACAACAAAAAAACGGAAAAAGTGATGTCCCCAAGAGGGAACAACAAAAAACTCAAAAAAGTGTTGTTCCCAAGAGGGAACAACAAAAAACTCAAAAAAGTGTTGCTCCCAAGAGGGAATAGCAAAAAACTCAAAGAAGTGTTGTCCCCAAGAGGGAATAGTAGAAAACATTCAAAAAATGTTGTCCCCAAGTGGGAACAACAAAAAACTCAAAAAAGTGTTGTCCCAAAGAGAGAACAACAAAAACTCAAAAAAAGTGTTGTCCCCTAGAGGGAATAGCAAAACACTAAAAAAGTATTGTTCCCAAAAAACTCAAAAAGATGTTGTTCCCAAGAGGGAACAAAAAAAAATCAAGAAAATGTTGTTCCCCAGACGGAACAACAAAAATGCAACAAAAGTACTATGCCCAAGTGGGAACAACAAAAACTCAAAAACTAATGTCCCCAAGAGGGAACAACAAAAACTCAAAAAAAAGTGTTTTCCCCAAGAGGGAACAACAAAAATGCAAAAAAAAAAGGGTGTTGTTCCAAAGAGGGAACAACAAAAACACAGAAAGCGTTGTTCCGAAGAGTGAACAACAAAAACAGAGAAAAGTGTTGTTCCCAAGAGGGAACAACAAAAAATGCAACAAAGTGTTGTTCCCAAGATGGAATAGCACACAAATAGAGAAAAAACACAGAAAAAAAAAATCATATTTAAAACAACAAACAAATAGAGAAAAAAACATAGAAAATCAATCATATTTACAGTTTTTACAAAAAGAAATAACTTTTTACAAAAATGAAGTTGCCGAAGGATTATCTTCTACAACTGAAACTTGCATGGTGGGGTCCTCGTTGTTCAATCGACAATAGAATGGAAACTAAAATTTGAAGAAAGCAACACCTGAAACATAAAAACATAAGAGAAATCAGAAAAGAAACAATACTTTATTTTAAAAAATAGTATATAAATAAATAAATTAAGTTACAACAACTATGATGTTATTTCCTAAGGGAATATCAATCTGTCAATGGAAAGAAATGATTTCTTGGAAAAATGTCTTAGCAGCAGTTAGATGAATATTCAAATGGAAATAAATTCATCATTTCTTCTTTTATGAATCCATTAGATATGAATTTGATGAAATTTCCTTGTTTCATTAAAATTTACTTCAAGAATCGCTCGTCCATAAATTGACCTTCTTTATTCTCCTGAGACTTGCAAAAAAAGTAATGTCTACTTGCAATACAACATTAAATCATGGATAAAGGGAGGTTATTGGGCTCCCTTTATCCAAGAATTATGCAAAAAAACTAACAAGTAGTTACTCTATAAAAAAAATCCATGGAAACAAAATAACAAAGTAAAATTAATTTATTAGCTGCGGGAGAGTAGTGGCCAATCATGCTAACCTGCAGTGTTTTAATCATAGCTTTTTTGTTTTTTATCCAATTTGAGTGATTAAAAATCCAAATGAGGGCTAATTAAAATATATATTACCAATAGAAATAGGTTTTAAAAAATGCAATGATATGATATGTCAATTTTACTTAGAACAACCTGCATAACAGAGTTATTTTCGATTACCCATCTTAGACCAACAACGGATATATTAGGCATAACTTTTTTGTTTTATGATATATTGAGCTGATTCAAATTTGAAATGAAATTAGATTCATTTATTTATCTCCAATAGAAACATGTTTTTAGAAAACAAAAAATTGATGGGTCAAATACACAAGTGAACAACTAGAAAAATAGAGTTTTAAGAGTGTTGATTTACGATAGACAGTCAGTATTTTGTATAGAACTTTCTCATACACTATCAAAAATGAGTGATTCAAAATTAATTGTAAACTATATTCATAGGGGAATATACCATACAAATAGGGTTTCAAAATATAGTCATTAAGACCTCCAAAAGTTGATTATCCCAACTTTGTTCCTGAGATGCCTGCTAGACACCCTGTCAATGTTTTGGTTATAAATTTTTTTTTTCAAATCAAAATTGAGTGATTCAAATTGGGTTGGAAAGTAGAAATAGATGGATACTTATTATATAAACATTTTTTAAAAATATATTGATTTGGCCCTCCAAAATTCGATTGTCCCGACTGTGTTTTTAGAAATTTCGTCAAGCCCACAAGCCAAAAAATATGATACTCAAACATTTTTCCAAATCGGTGATAAAAATGAATATGAGTGTTTTTAAAACTATTATTTCAATTATAATTCATCTACATACACAAATTAATTAAAACATTTATCACCGATGTTGATTTCCACAACATGTTGCAACAAAAACAACTATTTTTAGATAAAAAGAAAATGGATTTATTTATGTCCTTATTTATTTTATTTTTTTCACTAAACTACTATGATTTGAAAAATGAATATGATTATGTATAATAGTACTTCCAGTGGATCCATTTTCTAAATAACACTTCAAGTATGTACATACCCAAATTTGAAAAATGCATGTTAATAAATATTAGGGTATGAGAAGCCAACTTCCCTCGAAACGACAGTGTAAAAAATTGTTGAAGTATGGAGTGAGGCTGTAAACAAATGATGGAGTGAAACAAATCTTCAATATATCCCTTTATTTCCTGATTCCACATAACTTTCATATCATGAAGATCTTGAGTTTTTAAAATGGCTTGTTGATGCAGGTTAGAAGAAACCTCATTTTCTTTCATAACTTCTACAATTTTTGGATTTAAATCATTCCCAATCTCAATATAAGTCTTTTGCAATGGTGCATGTGAGATACAATGGGTGGGAAGGGTAGGTAAATTTTGTAGCTCAACACTGTAAGTATGTTGTACTGGTTTATTATGATGAGGGTGTCGAATGAGTTGAGCAAGAAATTGTGTAGGGCATGGAGCATTTTGATGATGTGGTTGATTGGGTTGTGTGGATGATTCTGATCGGCAACCAAGATGTTGTGGAAGAGTTGGTGAAGAATATGGATGATTTTTTTGTGCTACCCGATGACGGAGAGTGTTCATGTAATCATTAAATGAACCATGCCAAACATGTAGAGAAGATTGGTGGGGGTTATATTGAGATTGACATGGCTGCCCTAACACATGAGTATTCTATAATGGATTATGTAAGTAAGAAAATGGAGAGGAAGTGTTTTGAACCATTCATTTCGACCACGATTTCCATGGTTTTGACCTTATTGTAGCTTCCCCATCTCTTTTATATGATGCTTCCATGCTAGATAATAAAGAACAACTATCTTTCGGATGCTCCTTTTGGCAATGAGAGAAAAATACTTCTTCAATTTCTTGATTTTTTTGAACCTGCAAAACATTCAATTGTGAATTCAGAGAGCTAATAAAATCAATTTTGAAATTCTCAAATAAATGATTTATTTGAACTCCTATATCTCTTATTCTTGTAGTAGATTTGGAAAAGAAAGAAGAAAATTCTCTAGAATTCGTACCAGCCTTAAAGATTCCTCTTGAATACCTTATGCATAATTCACAAAATCATCATATGATAACTAAAAAACATCACCTTTTCCTATCAGATTTAAGATTTTTGAAAATTCATCTTTGATTCCTTTGAGTAGGAGTGTTTTCAAGACCTCTTTTTCCAAATACTTATGCTTTGATTTTTGAAGGTTGTATCGAAATCACTACACATAGTCCTCCAAGCTTTCATCTTCCCCATGTATCATATTGAAAATATCTTCATTGGCCTTGGAATAGTCTTCGTACTTCTTCAAGAATACGTTCTTCATGTCCTCCCATGTTTGGATGCAATTCCCACCAAAGCTCATGAACCATCGGAGAGATGCTCCTTTTAGAGTAAGAGGAAACACTTTCAACCTTTGATCATTAGTACAATAATCATATCCTCTACAAAGTACTTCAAACTCAAATAAAAATGTATCTAGGTCTTCGTTTACCAAACCAAGAAAATTTGGTAGAGAAGGTGGGGGAATTATGTGCATTTCTGTCACTCCTCCTAGATTTTTGATAGCGAATTCAAAAGTAGAAATGTGAGCCATTTCTTACCATAATATGGGATGTTATTCATGTGTTTCTTTAAGGATCCTCCTTCAAATGTTCTTGTCAATTAATTAGTGAAATGGGTGGTGCTTACATCACCACTTAAGTGAAATCATGAGATTTGTTTTTCAAAATCTCTACTTTTCTTTTTTGTTTTTTTTCTTAGTCATTCACACAGAAATTCAAACATTTATTTCTACTTTAGTTCCTACGCAATTTTGCTAAAGAAATGGCACAAGAGAAAGCACTTTACTTACTCGTACACAGCTTCTTACCTTTTGTTTTTAATACCAACTTCTTTCGCAATAAACAAACATCAAACTTGTATTTCTACTTCAATTCCTATGCAATTGTGCTGAAAAGTAGGAGGGGAGAAAGTACTTTACTTAATCGTACACAGGTTATTACCTTCCATTTTAATACCCAATTCTTTCCCAGCAACAAATATCAAACATACATCACTTCTACGAAATAGCAACACTCTCCATGGCAACGATGCCAAAATTTTGGGTGCATATAACGTGTCTTTTAGAACTCCTAATCACCTCACATTAATTATCAACCTGGGTAAGTCTTTTTGTTTCAAGAGTGTACAAAATATGTCCAAGTGATGGAAATTGTTATATCTATCGAGATACATACCTTAAGATCATTTATTAAATTCAATACAAGAGAAAACAAATCAAACCATAAATATCAAGCTTACAAATTCAAGGAAAGTAACCTATCTAAGCATTATAACTCAATCTTAATCAAAACCAAGACTCAATCTTAATCAAGAGATTATAATTGCAATTACATCAACCAAGTGCATCATAGCAATTACATATCTCTTTCAACAGAATATAAACTACTGCATAGAAATAAAGCACCTGATCTAATCAATAACACTCGAGGCTTTCATTTAACAAGAAATGATTCTACAATTAAATCAATGCACGACATAAATAAATGAAATCAATTGACAGAATTAAGGACTAATGAAATTAATACATGAAATCCACACCGATGAAAGTAAATCAATCGTAAAGCTATAAAATAGAATAATCAAACTTGCAGTAAAAGAAAAGTAAAAATATAACATAGAGAATAGCAGTGAAATCCACCAATGAGAGGGCCCAAGTTGCCAATGAATACTTCTTAGCTACTTCAGAATATCGCGAGTGAACAACAACTAAAATTATATATTATTCATCAAATCCAAATGCCATTACAACACAATTTCTTTTAGAATAATGGTCGGTATATTAAAATTACAGCTGAAATAAATGGTGAAAAAGTTCTCTCTATATTATCCTCCATGTTACACCCCTCTGTGTGATCTTTGTATTCATTTAAATACACAAAGACCAAAGAGGAGTTACAACAAATTTGATTACAAAATTTGGCTCTATGACACAGGTGTTGTCCTTGATGGCAACTCACACAGATGATAGATCACAATTCAGGCTCACAGAATGAAGGAAGAAAGGTATACATAGGTTCCCCATTGGCCAAGCCACGTGTACCCACACGTTCACAGACCAAAAGGCACATATAGCGTACACGGACACTTTCACAGAAGGAAAAGTGCATGCATGTTGGAAAACTTACTTTTGGTCTATGGTATTTGGTCCATGGTATTTTCATCCATGGTATTGGTCCAAGGTATCTTGTCTGAAGTGCTGACCCCGGGTATTTGGTCCAAGGTATTGATTCTAAGTGGTTTTGGACCATGGTATTGAGTAAGGCCTAAGGCTATAAAAGGAGGAGAAGATCATTAGGCAAAGGCACTCATGAATTGAATATCTAATGAAAAGAGAGATCTAGAATAAAGGTTATTGGGTTATGGTGGACAACTGGATCTGAATCAAGAATGAAGATGAGTGCTTGATGAAGGATAAGTTCTATTGATGGGTCAAAATCATAAGGCTTGAAGAGAAGTATCTTTGTGTGGTTTTCATCTTTTATCTGAATAACTGGCACATGTTGAAATCTGTAAATATGATGATTTAGGTATAACTTATGTCTTGAATTATTGTAAAGTTTAAATCATCATTTACAGATATGTACGCAGGTTCACTTTAGCAGAGGTGCATATACACGCTAGTTCTGCATATCAAAACACCGTATATGCAGGTTCGCCTTGAGCAGATGGCATATGTATGCAGGTTCTACACATTGAAGTAGTGTATACCTCATAAAATATGCTTTAGCTACTTCTGTTTGTTGTCGCAGTGTTCTGGGTTCTGGCTCGGGTTTTGGTTTCTGTTATTATATTCTGGTTACAACATTCTGAGAAGTGATTGATTGATTTAGTTTTGGTTGGTGCAAAGGAGATTGGTTGATGCAGATAAATTTGATGTTTGATTGATGGATCCAGTCAGAAAATTTATGAAATGTGGTACCTGAAATAAAAGAGAATGTTGTAGCCTTTTATAGGCCTACAGCTACGTACTAGTAAACACATCAGCTAGTACAAGAGCTAGGGGGTCATAGCTCCCTTCCAGGAGAAGCTGGAGAATGAGAGAAGGTTGTAGCCTTCTGTAGGTAGAAGCCTGCGTACTGGTATAAGATTGCACCAGTACAAAAATTGTAAAAAGAAGTTTCTTATTAAAAGAAGATAGAAATGATTGTAGCGGGTGGTTTTCACCCACATTGGATTTCCACCTTATATCTTGTGTTCACGTGTGTCTAATTGTCTGTTCTATTTTACTGCACCCGGTTACTGTTTATATGGTTTTGATGCACTGATTAAAGCTCAATATATGAAAAATTAACTCAATCATAAGTTTGCAGGATATACGTTGGTTGCCTTTATAAAAGTTGCGTATACATGCAAGTTCCATTAACTGAAGTAGCGTATATGAATCCGAGTATGGAAATGAAATATTATTGACTTGCTAATACTGATTCACCCCCCATGTCAGTATTATTTCCAAAAATTGGGATTAGAGTCAGTCCTTCATAAGAAGCTTGATCCCTTGAAGGAAGATCTATCATCATGAGTAACTACGAAAGGGAGGGATCCATTAGACCACCAATATTTGATGGGAGAAACTTCATTTATTGGATGGTAAGAACCACAATCTATCTTCAATCTCTTGGAATAGATGTTTGGGAAATCGTGGAAGGAGGATATACATTTCCATCAGCAATTCCTACAGATACAGCACGTAAAAAGAAATATGAAACCAATGCCAAGGTTGTCAACATATTATTGGGGAATCTGTCACAATCAGAATTTGTCAAGGTTATGCAGCTCAAAACTGCCAAAGAAATATGGGACAAGATCGTTCTAAGCTATGAAGGAGACAAATAGGTAAAACGTGCAAAACTACAACCTCTTGGAATTTAATATGAAACTCTCAAAATGCACAATGATGAAATTATAGCTAATTAATTCCTACATATAGATGAGATTGTTGATTTCATGAAAAACTTGGGTGAAGAGATAAAATAAGTTGATTTAGTTAAAAAGGTTTTAAGATCCTTGTCTACTCAGTTTGAATCAAAAGTTTCTACCATAGAACAAAAGCAGGATCTTTAGAGTACTACTATGAGACAGTTGCACAGAATCTTAACTACTTTCAAAATGAGAAAAGGAGGTCCATCAGATATCAGAGAAGCCGCATTTAAAGCTTTAGGAAGAGAAGAACTCAATGAATCAAGACATATTTCAGAAGGAGAGGAACAAGCAAACTTTGTCCAGAACCTTCAACGGGGTTCTGGAAGATTCAGAGGTAAACTACCTTTCAAATGTTTTGCTTGTGGAAGGGTCGGTCATTATGAAGCCAAATGTCCTCATAAATGAAAGCTTGAAAAAGGTAAGGAATAAAAAAAATGGAATAGAAAACAGAATATAAGTAAGAAGAGCTACCATATGCATGAAGATAACGATGGTTTATCAAATAGTGATGAAGATGAAAATAGTAATGACTATAGACTTCTTATGGCTTTTGAAGATGATGATTTCTTGGATGCTTTAGATGAAGATGACTTTTATGAAGAAATATCTAAAATCGAAATATGTTTAGAAGAAAATAATATGATTGTAGATACTCTAACATTCCAGCTTGCTGAAAGAGAAAAACACAATGAAAAACGTGAATGTGAAACTGTGGGTCTAAGAAAAGATAATGAGAAAACAAAACCTCTCAATCTCAGATTTGCTAAAGGATTAGAAACATTAGATGAAATTATCAAAGTGCAGTGCTCTCCTCTGATAAAGACAAGTCTTGGATATACTGAAGAAGCATCTTAAGCACCGAAGCCGTCAACCTCCACTAAAAGCTTTCTTGATGCAGCAAAGAGAAGTGAATAGTTTGACAATCGTTAGCGAAGGCATAAAGTAGATCACCAAGTAAATTGGGTTCAATCTACTTCAAGAATGAACAGAAGTTACAACCAACCTCAGGTAAATCATACTCAATTTGCTTCAAGAATGAATGTCAATGGAAACTATAATCACCAGGTCAATAGATTCGATAATCACAGTAACTTCTTTAATGGCCAATGTTTTTCATGTCATCACTTTGGACACAAAGCTGCTCAATGTGTTGCCTACAAGACCATCATGACTAGAGAAGCACAAAATCAAAGGAATGTGATAGGGATCATGAAAAGGACCTACAATAACTTTTTGCTTCTTGAAAATGAAATAGAATTCTCTATCTGTAACAACTTTGGTCATGAAGATTCTGAATGCAGGAGTAAATTTCGGGAAACATCTTAGAAGGAGCAAACTTCATTGAGTCCCAAAATATGGAGGAAGAAAGAATGGAAAACAAAAAGATGTGGTATAGCCTTGTATGCAGAAGGACAATAAAATCAGTGGTACATCGACAATGTGTGCTTGAAACACATGACATGTGATAAAGAAAAACTTCAGTCATACAATAAACAAATTTAGACACTATATAACTAGCTACCAAGTCTTCTTGTACACTAATCACTCTGACATTTGGTATCTAGCTAATAAACTAATCACAAATGGTCAAGTAACATGGTGGCTATTTCTTTTGCAAGAGTTCGACATTACCATTAAAGATCGTCCGGGGAAGCAGAACCTAGTTGTTGATTTTCTATCTCGAATCCCAAAGGTGAATGATCGACTGGGAGTAGATGACCAATTTTTGGATGAATACTTGTTTTACATGGTAGTTAAGATGCTCTGGTACACAGATTTTCCAAATTATCTGGTAGTAGGGAAGCTACCTAAACATTTAATGACAAGAGAAAGAAAACTGATTGTTCATCGTAGTGCCCAATTCTCTTGGATAGGAAATATATTTTTCATATAGGGGCAAACATGTGTATACGCAGATGTATCCATGAGGATGAGATCCATGACATTCGAAAGGATTTCCATGACAAACCCTGAGGGGGAAATTTCGCAGATCAAAGGACAGGACATGAGGTATTACGAATGGGTTATTATTGGCCGACTATTTTTAAGGATGCTAAAAAATTTTCCCAAGCTTGCGATAGTTGCCAATGGATGGGCCTTGCTGACCAATCTAATTAAATGCCTCTGCAACCCCAATTATACATAGAACCCTTCGAGCATTGGGCATTGGACTTCATGGGTCCATTTCATCCACCATCCAATCAGAAGGCCTACATACTGGTAGCCATGGATTATGTGACAAAATGGGTGGAAACAGGAGATTTACTAAGAGCCATAGAGGAAGCATTGATTACCTTCCTTTTTGGCTATATGTGCAGTATGGATTACCGCAAGAAGTGATCACAGATGGGGCAAAGAAATTCATACGGCCCAAGATTAGTTCCACTCTCAGAAACCATCATATTATGCACATGATCACTTCTCCATATCACTCGTAGGTGAACATGCAGGTTGAAAGCACCAATAAGGTTGTAGAAGTGATTCTGAACAAGACAGTCTCAACACACTGACAAGATTGGGATGCTAGACTGCCAGAGGACTTGTGGACCTATCATATGACTTAGAGGAATACTACTGGATACTCTCCATACCAGCATGTGTTTAGTGAAGGACCATTTTTTCCAATCGAATTCAAAATAAAGGCTATAAGAATGACAGAGGAAGTGGGTCTGGATTTAACAAAAGCCCAAACAAAGCATCTTCACTAGATTAATGAACTAGATGAGGCTCAATTTCTTGCGTTGCAATAAACTGCAATAATCTAGCAGCAAAGGGAAAAGTGGCATGACAACCTTATTAAGAAGAAAACCTTTCAAAAATGGGATTGGGTGCTTATGTATGATTCCAGATTCTAGTACTTCCTGGGAAAGTTTCAAACAGGATGGCTCAACCCTTATGATATTTAAGAAGTGCATAATAATGGTACTCTTTCGTTGACTACCATAGATGGACCCGACCATTATTTTAAGTTAAACGGGAATCGAGTACACCTCTGTCATCAACCGCTTACCAAGGAGTCTTTCTGCGGGCAGGTACGTGAGGAACCCTTAATGCAAATTCTAGTTGTAGGGAATGAGAACCCAACAAATTTTCCTTCAAAAAATAGAGGTTGCTTGAGAAATTGTAAACAATGTACATATCTTTGTAGGTATTACCATGTAAATATGATTTTTTTTTAGGAAGTTTCATTTTCTCTTTTCATTTCTTTTGCTATTGAAACAATTGAACATTTGTCATTCAATTGATTGAACAACACATATTATTTTTTGCTTTTGTTGTTTAAGCAATTGAATGTCTACCTTCAATTGATTGAACAACACATTTTTATTTTTTGTTTTTGTTGTTCAAACAATTGAACCTCTGCCATTCAATTTATTGAACAACACATTTTTCTTTTGTTTTTTTTTGTTCAAAGGATTGAATGATTGTCATTCAATTGATTGAACATCACATTTTATTCCTTTTGTTTTTTCTATTTAAACATTTGAAAATCTGTCATTCAATTGATTGAACAACACATGTTCCCTTTTTGTTTTTTGTTGTTCAAACAATTGAACGTTAGCCATACAGTTGATTGAACAAGACATTTTCCTTTTCCTTGTTGTAGTTTTCATTGTTCAAACAATTATACGTCAGTCATTCAATTGATTGAACAACACATTTTCCTTTTTTGTTGTTTTACACTATTTAAACAATTGAATGTCAGTTGTTCAATTGATTGAATAACACATTTTCCTTTTCTTGTTGATGTTTTCGTTGTTCAAAATATTAAACGTCAACTGTTCAAGTGATTGAACATCATATTTTCATATTTTTGTTGTTTTCATTTTTCAAACAATTTAACATTTCCCTTCAATTGATTGAACACACATTTTTTCTTTCTTTATTTTTGTTTTTCGCCATGCAAACCTTTCAACGAATATTGTTCAATTGATTGAACAACACAATTTGTCTTCATTTTGTTTTCGCTATTTGAACTATTGAATGAGTGTCGTTCAATTGATTGAACATCACAATTTGTTCTCATTTGTTTTCATTGTTCAAACAACTGAACGACTTCCATTCAATTGATTGAACAACACCTTTGTTTTTGTTCAATTTCGCTATGCATACGATTTAACGATTGTCGTTCAATCGATTGAACAACACTTTTCATTTTCTATTTTTATTTTTCCATTCAAACGATTAAAAAATTTCCATTAAATCGATTGAACACCTTTTAAGAAGCTAAATTGAGAACTTTTCTCATTTTTTTTCTTGATCATTATGCCATTCTCTTTTTATTTTGTATTGCAAATAAGCACCACTTGAATCGATTTGGGCCTCTTCTAAGGAAAAATGGTAATAATAATATCATTATGACTTCTAAAAGTGTTTTGATGGTTATCTTTATTATAAGCTAATACGGTGCATCTTTAGAATGACTGCCTGAACATCTTTTCTTTTAGAGACATCATGAAAAGATTCATTATTCTTAATCCATGTTGGCTTATGTTTATACTCCCAAACAGATAAAACTCATTGATAAAATGATACGGGGATAAGAGTATAACACTTTCATTGAAATCTTTTTACTTCTTACACCATCCCTGAATCTTAAGGAGCAAATGAGCCTCCCTTTTTCTACAATAAGAATTCCAAAAGAAAAACTAGAATATGAAAATGCTTAAAACATTGTCTAAAAAGGATATGGGTTCTCATCACGAGACAACCTACCACAATTATAGAGATGTAACAGGTGGCATTCCAATATGGCTACCAAACCAAGGCAATGACCTTCTTAATAATTAATATGTCAGAATAACAGGGGGTCTCATCACGAGCCAACCTGATCACTTTGTTACACCCTGGTGAGTGGCACTGTGGTTATCTGGTCACCATGCCAGCATAGTGGTCTGTTTGTGACCAAGGAAAGTAGAATTAACTATAAGGAATCTAGCTCGTTTGTGGGGGTTAAAAAGCAACCCTGCTAAGGCTATGAACACCTGCTGGCAGCAGCGGCTCTGCCTGTGGTATTGGAGCATCATCTTATATTGCCATATCTCATCTAGATATTATCACCTATGGATTTATTTATAATGAGAATTTCCATTTGAGTAGCACTGTTACAATTCGAGTAACATGGTGACTTTAGTCTATATTCATTATATTCCATACGTCCAATCATTGAATGACAGTTATTAAACACATACCATTGATTATGATACATGATTAATATAGCTCATGGTGGAGATATTGTTGTTTTTATTTGATTTGGTCAATTCACATCCAATGAAAAATATTGCTTAAATGCTTTACTGATTTGTGTGCTGTGTTTTTTAGATTGGTTGCTGACATTTATTTCACATCAGTATATTTTCTTGCTTTTCGCATGTCAAAAGGACATGGATGCCCTTTTCTCATAAGAACGAGAATGACCTGCATACACATGCCACGTAACACAATTAGGATGACTGTGTGACAATCATTCGAATTACCTCTAGAGTATGAACTACATGATGAGTATGAATCTATAATAATTAGCAAGAAATTTCAATTGGAAGAAGAATGGAAACCATTATGGCTGACATGCGAACTTATGATCCTGTGTTAAGTATTAATGACAGGACAAATGGCTTAACTAAAAATGATAATAATTGTCCAAACATCACCATTTCCTTGTTAATTGATGTAACATACATTATTGTTGTTTTTAGTTATAGGAGTAAAACACAATTGTATACAGGTGAACCAGCCTCAGGTGCATCAGCCATGGGCAGCAGAGCTATCTGCAGTGAACCTCTTGCGTTGATGGTGTCAGATCAAGCTCATGAAATCCTTGAACACGTTAGTTGGATGCCATATTTAAACAGATTGCAAGGATTTCACGAGGAGTTAACACTGGAATGTTTTCAAAATTTGGAGAATCGTAACATAGTGGTAAACGGTATAAGCATGATGGTTTTTGAAGGAGTCTTGGTGGAAGTCACTAGACTTCTGGTGGAAGGGGACAAATGGATATATAAAGAAGTCCTTTTATGCATCGTAATTGAATTATTCTAGGACCGGGGCGAGCGACTGGTATGAGCAGGAAAAGGAATTCATCCTTCGGTGTTACAGAAACCATGGCAAGATTTGGCAGTCATCATCCAATGTTAGATTACCTGCGACAACCAACATGATGTGGTAATGCCCCAACAACTAAAACTTCTATCCATTTTAAAGCAAATAATTTCAATTAATTTACCGTTTTATATGAATTCCCTATTACACGATGTCACCCAATAGGTAAGGACAACCAAAGACCCACATAGTGTAGTCAGCCACCATGGGTTAATTAAATTAATTATCACAAATAGATTGGCCCAACAAAAATTAACATGGGACAGTATCATAAATCATACCTTAGCTCTACCCCTGAAAAATGCAGGAATAGAGCAGCAAGGGCCAAGAATCCCAGGCCCAAAGAGAACACTAAAGAGAAAGAATCCATCTGCACCCTTAGAATTAATAAAAATTAGGTGCTCTATGTGAGTGAAAGCCCAACAATGCATCCTAATCCAAGCATTGGAAGCCATACCATCCCGCACACCTCCTCTTAGTCTGCAAGACCCTCCTTTGCAAGAGTATGAGGTGGAAGTGGCCAGGGTATTGGGAAGCATGGGAATGTTTGCAAAAGGTAGAGAACAACCAGGGAGTATTGAAACATAGAATTTTACCCCTGACCGGTTGGTCCCTGCTGACAGCCTTGGTCATGAGCAACCCTAGCCATGCACTGATGCCGTGGAGGAACAGAGATAGTCAATTCCTTCTATGAAAACACCCCTCAAAGCCAAGGCATATGAAGGAGAAGCCAACAGAAATGAAATTCAGATAGTAGGCACCCGTCTAGTGGACCCCCCAACAGAAGGAAACCCTGAAGATGAAACTTGAGAGATACCAATGAACCAAGTGATACTCCCTTTTCAAAGTCCTCTGTGGACGAGGCCTACTAAGGAGAAGATCCCTAGAATGATAATTGTTTAGGAGATACCATTGCATTGGGATCTCCTAAAAATGAAATACATAATAACAATGAGTTAGAAGGATACATTCCACCAGAATAGACAGCTCCAATTAGGAACATCCTTGATGCTGACATAGTACAGCCTGTGCAGGAAGCAGAAGAAAACATAACTAACCCACCATCAGATGAAGTCCATATAGTAGAAAAATCCTACAGAGATAGGCTTAGAAATATGCTCAGAAAGTACAGGAAACAAAAGCATGTAATCAGGTAGCTCAAACATTGGTTAAAAGAAGTAACTAGAACTAGGAAATTGGAAGTGGAAATGGAAACTATAGGAACGAAAAAATAACAATGTTCTAGGAAGGATGCTGAGACTCTGATAGAGTTTCTTGTGTTCTGTCCAAAAGAAACCCAGACTGAGTTAGCTATGATAGAAGACATTTCCATGCAAACTAAGGACCCCTGTGCTTTTTCGCAGGAAACGCAAATGAACCACCCCACTGTGGAGACTAATGTCCAAACAGATGTTGAAGAAGATGTTTGAGCTGATTATATAATTCAAGAAGTAGTTAAAGTTGTTGTGCAGACAGACCCTACAGAGACCCAGGATGGAGAGGCCCAAACAGATGAGATACCCCTTTATGCCCACTTCGTAAGAGAGGTCGTCATCACAAAATTGCAGAATGAGCTACTGATGGTTCAACATGAACTGACTCAGCACAAGGAAAATGTGGTCCCTCTACATGAACATCTAGGGTTAAGGAATAAGTTTGAAGCATTTACAAGGACTGAAGATGAGATCTTTGCTTAGTATAAGGTTGAGAAAAAGAAATTTGAAATATTAAAGGGTCAGCTGCAAAAATCTAGAGAGAAAATGGAGATCGTCTTCTCTCTTTATTTAGATGCCCTATCCTATCGAGCCCCTGCCACAAATTATGCTTTATTTCTCATGGAAAGATACCTCTTGCTCAAAGTCAAAGCGGCTAAGGCCAGAAAATGGGTAGAGATAAAAGCCACTCGTGACTTTACAAATGCTTCAGAGAGCATGATGAGAAGGTTCAGCACCTCCTTTGTGAACTCTATATGCATAATTTTGTTTTAGAAGATGACAGGGATAGCCAGCCTGGCCCTTTTATAGGAGACATCCAATTTCAAGGATTCCTCTCATTTGCTACCAACCAACTCAAGTGGGCTAAGGCTCATCAGACTTTTAGAAAACATGAGTATGGCATTGACCTATGGGTCAAAGGGGAGTATACATAGCCATTACTCCTATCTGTTAGGCATAAACAGTTTATGCATTGTGTTGGTGTTGTAGGCAAATTGGGGCCAGTCCATACTAATATTATTTAGGCGGTCAAGGAATATTTAAAGGACATTAAGGAAGAAGCTTTGTCTACATGAAGGAAGAGGTGGGAAGTCTCCATTAACACTGTCAAGAGCCAAAATCCATTTGGATATTGAAACTTCCAAGACGCCTCTTCTTGTTTCTACAAATATAGTAATACTATTTTAACGATGGGGCCAAATTGGATAGGATGTCATTACAAAACTCCAATCATATGGTATCCTCTTGAACAATACCGCAGTGACTATAACTTGAAGGATCACGAGGTAACCTAGACTTTCACTGTAGTTAAGCAGAAAAATCGTTTTAGGAAGTTATAAGGAGGAAGTATAACCTTCTTATTCCCTAACTCAGTGGCATCTAAACTATTCACTTGCATAAGGACGTGAAACAAGGTAAGCTGGGGAGTTTGTTGGGACCGGAAAAAGTTATGATTTCTCTTCGTAAAATGCTTCATTTACCATTCATCCTTATATGATTATCTCCATTTATAGATTAAAATGAGGAAAATATCGACTAAAGTTAGATGATATCATTTGGTGATAGAATAGGAAAATCTAGTATAAGAAACTAATTTTTTGCTATCGTTGTGTGCAGAGATGCGAACTGGGAAAAAATTGTTCAGTTGACAGAACAACATGAGGCCATAAAATGGAGAAGCTACAGTGTCTTGGGCAGACAAGAAAGCAGGAGATTAGATCCAAAAATTCTATTTTATCACATGATCATATTATGTAGGGGGAAATCCTCAGGATTTCCTAATCCCAAGGATTCACTTCTATCCATTTACTCTTTTACGTTATATATAGGGCCGAAAGGCAATTAGATATAGTTCAGACTTTGATAATATATCATTATTTTTTTTGGAAACATATACGATGTCATATTAGTGATTCTGTAAGCTGTTACTTTCAATTAACGAAAGAAGCTTACATTTGATACATCCTCATATTCTGAGTTCTTATTAAGAAGAGGCTTCTGGTGACTTTGGGCCCAGTCACAAGAAGTTCTACTGCTCCCTTGTGTTATAATTTTTAAACTTAGTCTTTGCTATTGATTTAATGTCCAGTTATTGGTTACTTTATTTATCATAAAGGTTTGTGACATTAATTCATACTACTATTCAATTGGATTTAGAGTGAAGACATGTGACATACATAAGTAACACTTTGATTGGAATGGGTAAATTAGTGTTAATAATAGATTTTTGTTCATTTGAATAGATGTTATTATAGATCTTGGAGATAACATTGATTAACTTCTACAAATTGCAATATAGATCGTTTGCTATTCTGGAATCCTTTATTACTATTTGCTGTTCAATTACTGATTTTTGTTCAATTATCGATTGTTGTTAAATTACTGTTGTTGTTCAATTGGGAATTACAAATTGATTTGGGTTGTTATAGATTAACAATGTTGTTCAATAGTTATATTTTCTTTCTTTAATTGAGTAGGTTAGCCTTAAGTCTATTTGAGAAATTCTAAGTGTGATTCTTATTTGCATTCAGTTTCAATTGATTTAAGAACAAGTTGCATATAATTGCATAGTGTGTTAAGATTATTTCTTCAATAGATAGTCCTTTCCATTATTGTGTGAAATGAATTGAAGAATTAACCATTATTGATTGCAAATATTCATCATTAGATAACCTCTAGATTCACTTCAGATACTGTGCTGGCACTCTTGAGATAAAAATACTTACCTCAAGTTCGCAACTAATGTAGGGATTAAGATTGCCTATAAAAAGACATCTTAGTGAGCCAACACACTGTAAGATTCTTTGAAAAACATGATGATCCAATAAACACATAGTCTACTTGAATGTTTCCTATCTCCTACCCCCATTGTAATAGTGCATCACAAACCTGTGAGTCGTGGCACATTGAAATTATAAATTCTCATAAGAAAAGCATTCAAAATGTGCATCGAAAATTTAATAGAAATTTTTTTGGATGTGACTTTAATTTCCAAAACTCATATATGTGGTTATATAACTTCCCATAAAGGGTTGGTTATGCTGAAAATAATCATATTATTGGAAACAAGTTATTTAATAATCTTTTGCTGGGAATATCATTAGAAATATGGTTGGATTAAAAAGGGCGCTTGATTTTATCATTAAACAAATCTCTTGTAACTCCATCCTTTGGCACATTAAATCTTGGATAAACCAAAATATCTCTCTATTGGAACGAAAATAATACCTACGTATCAAATTGAATTTTCAAGGTGGAACATAAATTTTGTTTTATTCTATAATTTAATTCTAATCTTACATTTGGTATCAGAGCTATCTTTCTTATTGTGGTGTTTGATTTCAATATTTTACTACTTTCTTTCTCTAAATTAATTTTTCTCTATATTATGGTGTTTTTTATTTGAGAGATTCATAACAGAGAAATATCTCCATTGGTTTTCTCTGAAATCTTGATTATCTATAGTATGTAAGCCCATAAATTATATTAAGATATTGATAATTTTAGAGAGAGTGAACGAAATTAATTGTTTTGGTATATAAATGACTATATATATATTAATTATAAGTTTTAATATATAGTATGAAGATATTTTGCCATGATTTGAGTTATTTAATAAATATATATGGCGACAATTTAGTATCTCAAACATGATAATATCACAAGAACCCATGGGTATATCCATTTAATGACAACATGCATCGATTGTTCATATATGTAATAGAATTATAAGTGATAGTTATGAATTATGCATATATCAAAATTGTAATTGAAAAGTTAATAGATGCTAAAATTTTATTTGAACATGGTATTAAGAAAAATAGATACTTAAATGCTTTTCTATGTATAATGAAAAACATTGATACCTTGTTGTAAGGTAATTCAAGGTACCATGATATGGCTTTAATATTTTATAATTATTCATCATGATGCATCATATCCACATGAATGAACATCATAATATGCATTTGTTTTGTTAAACGATCGTTATCTTATTATTTGTTCATATTTATTTCATTAAATTTTTTCTTCTATCATTAAAACTAATGCATTGATGTTATGATTAACCTCTAGTTTTTAACCATTTTGATGCATAGGCCTCAAAATCAGTCAATACAATTTTTTATTATCGTTTATGTTATCATAAGCTTGTAACATTAGTTGACTCATAGATCAGCCATAACATCTTCTCTAAATGGCAAAGTATAAATCACATATTATATAGAAGTCATTATATTAAAGAATGGCATCAAAATTGTGATTAAATCATGGAAATGATATGTCCTTTCCCCATAGGGAGGAAATAATAATTCATGAAATAATTGGAATATGGTAATAAATTACAGCTCACATTAGACATGATTCCAAATGCCCTCACATAACAGTTCATCTACCTATTGATGTCAGATCTATTAATTGCATTATTAAGTTACACAGAAAATAAATTGATGTATTATAATCTTGGCCCTTGGGAGAATATGACACACTGTGTTGCTTTTAGTATTATCAAAGTTTGTTAATAATATAAATTATGGTAATATATGGATCATATAATTTTTTTTAATATTACAACTATTCCATCTAAAATTTTCTCTAATGAAGCATCTCATACTCCCATGTTAAATAGTGATACTTTTGAGAAATTGAAGGAGAAAACTATCCTTATATTAGATTGCATCGATGTAGACTTTGTGTTTCATGAGAATGAACCCCCCATCTATATAGATTCTAGTAAACCATCAAATATGACCTTATATGAGTGGTGGGAGTGATCTAATTGATTAAGTTTAATGTTTGTCAATAGCCATGTTCACAAAGGTATTTGGGGTTCTATTCTAGAATGCTCTAAGGAAAAAAGAATTAAATAATGTTGTTAAACAATATTATGTGGTTTCTAAAAAGGTGTTATCTAGCACCCTAATAAAAAAACTATCATAAATGAAAATTTTCGGTAATGTTGGAGTATGCGAACACATTATAAAAATGAGAGATATAGTCCCTTAGCTAAAAGCTTTGGATATCACATTCTTCAAGTCTTTCCTTGTCCAATTCATACTCATCTCGCCTACATAATATGTGAAATTTAAGATTTCCTATAACATAAATAAGAACAAACTGTCAATTAATGAACTATTTCCCATGTACATTCAAGAGGAAGGGATATTGAAGTAGGAGGAAATAGAAAACACTCATCTAATTACTCATGGAAAGGTACATTCTAGAAAAGAAAAGGGTGCTCAACATAATACAAAAGAATAAAAAGGTGGAAACTAGTAAATTTGGAAATAAGGATACCATCAAATATTTTTTCTAAAAGAAGAAAGGACACATCTATAAAGTGTCCTCCAAATATAAAGCTTGGCTCGAGAAAAAGGTAATTTCATTTCATTAATGTGTTATGAATCTAATATGGTTGATATTTTTCATAATCATTATTGGATTTGCTTTGGTTCTATAATCTAGATTTTCAATAGAATTCAAGATTTAACCAACCAAAGGAAGCCAACAAAAACTGAATGCTTCATCTAGTCAGGAAATAAGATGTGTGTATGTGTAGAATTAATTGGGACCTTAAAAGTTATCCTAGAATTTTTTTTTTTTGTTTTTTAAATCTTAAAACAATATTTTATATTCCTCCTTTCTCTAAGTATCATATTCCAATATTGGTACTTGTTCCCTATTGTTTTAGCTTCAGTTTTACTAATTCTACTTTTAGTCTGATCAAAGATTCACTTGTTATGGGCCATGGAATACTTTTTATGGTTTGTATAGATTCAATTTAACCTCGCTTTTGATTCCATTTTTACATATTGCATGGGAATGTTGGCATTAATCGTGGTATTATCAATGGGAAATCCTCCATTCTTTGTCGTATGATATTGGGACACATCTCCATAGAAAGAATCAAATATTAATAAATTATGGAGTTCTTGAGACTCTCAATTTCTCTAATTTCATTGTTTTGTGGACTGCATAAAGGGAAAATAGACCAACAAAACCAAGAAAGGTGTTAGGAGGAGTTCAAAAATATTATAAATCATACGTAATGATATATGTGGACCATTTTTTACTTAGTATCTAAACGGTCAATAATACTTCATTTCATTTGTAGATGATCACAGGGATTTATGTTTTTCTATCTACTATTTCAGAAATGTAGGGAACTATATGCTTTCAAAACTTATATGTAATAGGTAGAGAAAAAAACTGGAAAAGTAATTATAATTGTGATATTAGATATAGGTGGAGAGTATTATGGAACGTACATGGGTACATGCCAAAAAAGAAGTCCATTTGTGAACATTCTTAAAGAATAAGACATTGTTGCTCAATACAAAATGTCCATCTCATCACATCAAAATGTTATAGCTAAAAGGAGAAGTTGTATTCTAAGGACATGGTGAGGAGTATGATTAGTAACTCCACTTTCTCATTATCTGCATAGAGTGAGGCTCTAAATGCCATTGTATATATCCTATATAGGTTTCTGCTAAGGTTGTTCCTAAAAATACTATTGGGTTATAGAATGGTTGGAAACCAAATTTAGGACATGTACACAAATGGGGTTTTCACGTGGAGATCACGATATATAATCCGGTAGAGAAAAAGTTGGGCATAAAAGAAACCATTAGGTTTTTCATTGGTTATGCAAAAAATTCCAAGGGATTCAAATTTTTTTCTTCTTCTATTGATAGTGTTAGATATCGTCAACATACAGGGGATCTCCCCGATGTGAGTACTCAGTTAGACCTCATGCCATTTGGTGAAGGAGTCCAATTCTACTATATGGTCAAGCAACCATTGCGTAGGTCTTAGAGGTATCCCTTGGTTACAATACATACACAAGACATCAAAAACACCTCCTTGCGGTAGCAAGTACGCAAACTTTGGGTGAATTCAAATGTAGAATGCACAGGGAAGTTTCATGGCTAGTAAAGTGAAAGAAGCCTCTAGTTAGGGAAGTAATAGTACTTTCCGAAGAAATACCCACAAGTGTAAGAGAAATACTTGTTGATTTACTTTAGAATTAGTTCACAAGATAAACAATCACAACACTCATTCAAAATTATCTATCTAATAAATAAAATAGTTCATTAATCTTAGTATGTAATATGCCACCATATATCACAAACACATGAAGAATGACCTTCCTATATTTAAGGTACATGCATAAAGAAGTGTTGGATCCAAGAGCTTCTGATTACTAGTGAAAGTTTCCAAGTACACAGTTACATAGATGAAACACTATATCTAATAGTGTAACATGAATCCAAACCTTGCTTCTCCAAAGTATGATTTACCGCCTATACAATAGAAGAGAAGTGAAGGCAAAAATCTAAGAATGCATGCTCTTTACTTGAGTTAAGAGGATCTATTTATAACAAATTACAATGGCTCTTGAGTTTTATCATGACTATTCAACTTCTATGACCTATGGGCTTCCATACAACCTTTGACATTCTATACACAAACTTTTACATTCCACATGCGCCTTTTCACATTCCACATGTGTCTCTTGGATTTCATTTATTTAACTTATTACAAAAGAAGAAATAAATAGAAGATGAAGGCTAAATAATACAAAACTACTAATAGGACAAAATTCTTTAAAATATGTAACCCATTTCCTTCTTCATGGATCTCATTGGTAATATATGTATGCCACACTCTGAATATTGTAGCAATGAGTTTGATCTATACCAAATTTTTTTTTATAAACCACATATCCACCTCCAATGCTTCTACCAACATGGATTTGGCACTATATTGTGCACTACTCCATAGCCATGAAAATTTCATGTGAGTTTTAGCTAGCACAATGGAATATTGTAGAATAATGTCCTTAGGGATCTCTAAGCCTTCTTGTTCTGATGTTTCCTTGATTTTCTTAATGTGGTTGTTCAGCTCTTGTAGGATGATATCCATGACTCTTGTCTCTCCGAGTGGTGCCACTGAAGGAATACCATGCTTTTGTGCTAGGGACTTCGAACCATTATGAAGATGACTATAAGAAGTTATGGTGTTAATGGATTGTTCATTGAGATGGATGTATTTATGACTCTGCAGTCTCAACTATACTCTATCTACTTTGGTAGCAATTCTATTATTTCTAACCAACTATTGCAGAACATATTGATATTTGGTATCCCATTCCTAAATTTGATAAATAACCTTGCATTCCACGTTTAGGTGTTTTAATAATTCTTGCACCTCCATTTCTATCCCAACTAGGGGGGGGCAACTACTTCATGTAGAAGTGTCATTTCATCATACAAGTGTGCGACAATATCCTCCATTGGTCCCAATTCCTCTTTCATTGATGAGTGTTGTTGTAAGCTAGTGAATAATGTGTATTTTTACCAATACACAGACATAAGTAAACATACGGAAAGAATATGAAGAGACAAGAAATGGTGATGGGGAGATAACCAAGTCATATATGTGTATTTTGTGTTATATAAAGAATCTCTATTACATTGTTGTTCTGATAGGTATATATAGACTCATACAAAGTTACAGGAGTTTAATTATCATTTTAATCACACTGTATAATATATCATTATATATTCATTTGTCCTATTATAGTTTTTTCACAATTAAGCAGTTAGCTATGCCTACTAGCCTTTTTAATATTTGACTAGTCGGTCAACACAACTAGCTCCTTCAACATCTTCCCCACCCTCAATACCTTCTTTGTCCCGAAGACAGTGGAGAGTTAGAAAAAAACAAGACAAAAAATCAAAGGAATATTTTACATCAAAATTTATGAACTGGAAGTAAAATAAAAATAAAGTTAAGGAAATTGGTGGATTAGGGATCGATGCTTCAGCTTCTGTAGTATGCATCTCCAATGATGGCCATTATGGCTGGTCCATTGTTTGGTCAACCTCTTCTACATAAGACTAGTTTTTTGAGAGGACAACATATGTATAAAAACTAGGTGCCCTAAACTAATGCGTAGGCCATGGAAAATGTGGAGAAGCATAATGTGCTTTTGGAGTTGGAGTTATGCCAAGAAAGGTTGTCTAATATATAACTAGAGTCAACATCTACAAATGTATATCGAAGATTGAACATTCTTGAAGTGCTACTCTTTCTTTTACGCTTGAGTCTATAATATTATACAAGTATTGTATGTTATATTCTAATGTCGTAGAGTCTATGGCCATCTGATTGAACAATATCTTTTTCTCGATACTCTCCACTTGTAGCAGAACTTGTTGTAAGAACTTAAAGGAATTTTAAGCTTTGTGTCGGTATTTGTTTCATTCATGTGATCACTCTCGATGTTGTCACATAAGCTTTGCATATTTTTCCCTCTCTTTCTCCACTTGAGTATTTATTGGCATCTAAGTTACAGAGTTTGAAGTCTACCTGGCTAACAGGTCTGTAACAAGAGTTTCTTGGATCCATATATCCGAATGAAAAATAGCTAAATAGGAAGGCCAATTATTTAGAGTAGTTTTGAGATAAACATCTTTTTCAAGTGTAGCTTTCAATATATGTTTTGCTGCTATAGCATTGCCATGGGGCTTATGAAAAACTTCAATAAAATTAGGATTAGCCATAAGTGTAGGTTGGGATTGCAATTCTAATACATCAACAATGAGTTGGACATCTTGGTCAATTAGATGCTCTACCAACTATTGGAAAAAAATGAGATGATCATCACTCTTGGTTGTTGCAAGAATGTTTAATTCTTTTTTGGCTTCATTCTAGTACTTCAACCAAGTACCTCTTTCTCGCTCCTATATGTGATGCAACTTTTGAGTGTATTTCTTTATTTTTCGGAGTTGTTTCTTACCAACTTTGACATATAGTTCCATAACCTTAAAAAGTTATCTATCACTAGCAATCTTAATCTCGGGATACTTATTAGTGATGTTGCATGATTCTTCTCGTTCTTGTTTATTTAAGTGGTTGTTCTAGATGAATCTATATTAATTTAAGTAGTCATAACATTAGTATTACTTGGATTAGTTGCTAGTGTTGTATTAATGACAAGTACTCCTTGTATATTTCGCTCTTGCGACTCAACCAAACCATGGTTTGTGTGCTAGTTGAGATCTCTAACAGTTTCATTCGACTGAGTTCGTTCCAATGAGTTATCTGTAGAAGTAGGATTAGATGTGTTCTGTACATCCAAGTGATTATCCTCCAACTTGTTTATTTACAACTGGGATTTTCATATCCGAGTATGATTCAACTGGCACTGTGATGCTTGCTTTTTCTTTTCATAGTATTTGTCAAATTGACCTTCTCTTGATTATTCTAAATTAGATTTATCTTTGTCATAATATTCTTTATCAAATTTTTGTTTATCTCACTCCTATTTCTAAAAAATGTCTTCACCTAACTGCTCCATATTAGGATACTCCTATTCACTGTGGTTGATTTCTTCATCAACTGTGTTTGGGGAATTAACAGGTGTATCCTTGGTTACGTCAATATTAGGAATTGTGGCAGATCGACTTTCTTGTTCAGTGTCATTCTTATCCTTCTAAAGGACTTCATCTATTTTTTTCTCAATATATTCAACAATAAAACCCCTAGCACTTTCTAGGGCATCTTCAACATACCTTCTAATGGATGTAATTCTATGCTTAGCAAGATTTTTGATAGGTTTTTATGTAGGCTCCAGATCTTTAAGAGCTTCATCCAACTGATGTTACTTGACTAGATCAGTGATTTTGATATTTTTAATGGTTTTCTTCAACTGGTATGTTTTAGCTTTGGAACGGGTAGATATAGGGCTGGTATTCTTTTTGTGAGATGACTAATGTGAAGGTTTAGATAAGGATATTTATAAATCAATTTTAAACGGTTGTAGTTAAATACTAGCATAGAATTAATCCTCAACTTTAGGATCTTTCAGAGGTGTAATGATATCATGGTTCAAATCAAAAACAACAAGTGGAATGGCATATTTACTATCTGACTATCTGCATAACTCACAAAATATTTATTCTATGGTTGGTTGGTAGGGGAGTTCATGGGGCTTCATTGCGGGGGAATTACTATACCGGACTTTAGTGTAGTCTAGACATAATTGAATATGAGAGCATGTGTAGTCAACACATAATTGAATATGTCAGCATGTGGGTAGGGAATGATAGACTTGTTGGGGAATTCTCTACTTATCAAAAATATTCTTAATATTCAACATCAAGATCTTAAAAATTTAACTTGGGTCAAGCGACTATGACTCTGCTGATCAAGTACTAGATAAAATCATAAAATTGTTCATCATGGGTGGATTTTTCTTTGTAAAATCATCATTCCCAATTGGTGGGTTCACCCTCATGGCAATCCATATCAATGGAGAGGAAAAAAATATGGGCTTACGGGAGTTCTAGACATCTTGGAAATCAACTTTAACTAAGTTGGCCACATGATTTGCCCAATTATATTGAGTTCTAGATTGTGTTATTTCACTCATAGTTTCCAACATGGTGAACTTGATGTCTAAAGCTCAACCTGCAAACTCAGACACAAAGCAACAATCATGGAAAACAATCTTGCCAAGGGGTATTTCACTTAGCTAGTCACCATTCCCTAAAGACCCCCCTAGCAAGTTTTGTTACCGGTGAGTCGTGTCACATGTAGTTGGTACCTTAGCTCTTTGTATTTAAGTCTTGTGATTAGATGGATAATGGTGTTCAAAATAGAGTAGGATTGGTCTAGAACAAATTTTCCATTCCAATAAATGCTCACTACGTACTTTGGGGCTTCTTCCTTCATTCCTTGAAGCTTTGCAACCAATGGGGATCCAAGAATTTCATGTATTCGCAACTTCTATAGGTTTTCCATTTGTGAATTCCATTTATTTATGGTCTTTGGCCATTTGAGGTAGGCATCATAATGCTTTTCCCATGTAGATTCTACGACCTTGACCTAGCAAATGTTGTTAATATGAACTTCTCGTTTTGTTTTGTAGTAAGATCAAATGAGATTTGGTTTTGGATTTGATTGTAACTTCTTCTTCTTCTTGTGATTTCTTCTTTTGTTTGTTCATGGCAAAATCTTAACGAAATTATTTTTTTCTAATATAATAATCCTCTATAATGTCTTTCTAAATTTATTAAAAAACATTATATTAATAATTAAAATTTATAATGCCATATAATTTTAAATCTCTCTCCATTAATTATTTATAAAATATATCATTTTAAAAATATATATCAATGTTCAAAAATAACAATTTTGATTTTAAATCTCTCTCCATAAATTATTTAGGGATATATCATTGAAAAAATATATAGCAATGTTCTAAAATGACAATTTTGATGGGTCTCTTTCATGTAATAAATGGAAAGACTCATTAATCAAAGTATTAATTGAGGATAATATTTTATTGCCATAAATATTATTAAATCATGTTGATGGGTATTTTTGAGTATATAGTTTCTAGAATTATAATTTTTTTAAACAATAATTATTAAGTGGAGGTTAAGTATTTATCTTTTTTAGAGTTTTATAAAATATTTTTAAAATTATTCTTATATCAAAGGTTGAGATTTATCTTTAAATAAGTTATGTCTTTTCTTTTTCTTTTAATTAAATTGGCTAATTAAAAATACTTGTGAATTCCATATAAGTTGTTTTTTTGGTCATGTAGTATTAGCAAGCTATGACATTTACCAATCATATTGTAACAAAGTCTATTTATATGTTAAGAATATCCACAATAAAATGAAGTACATCACCATAGTTAACAATCAAGTTACTTTTTTTAATATATATGTTTAATTCATATATTAACTTTTTAATAATTACTAATAATAATAATTTAAAATAAAATTGTAATTTAATTGATTTTTATAATTTTTTTATTTTCCCAACTATGAAATATATTTTAAACAAAGCATTTTGATACCAGTGACATTTACCAATTATTTATCCAAAGGGATCAAATATCTTGGGATGAAAACATATTTTAAATTGAAAGGAGATTTAGACTAGTATAATATACGTAATTGACATTGAAATATTTTATTTATAATTCATGTTCTCCACATCAAATTGTTAAAACATACTATTTAATTATTGTCCACAGGGATCAAATCTCTTGAGATGCATCTCTTGATATCCAAACACCTGTTAAAGTGAAAAGAGATTTAAACTCGCATAATATATATGTAATTGACAATGAAATATTTTATTTATAATTCATGTTCTCCACATGAAATTGTTAAAAGATGGCCCTATTATTTTTTATGCATATATTTAATATTGTTATTATAATATTTTCTAAATATTACTTATCAAATCTATATTAATGTTTCAAAGAATCACAAATATCTCTCATATATTGAATTAAAAAACAACTATTAATGAAATGAAAATTATGTCAATCTTTGTCTCTTGATATGTGTGATGTTGAAATATTTTAGTCAACTTGCCTATTGAAATATTTTATTTATAATCTACCATAAAACTATTTCTATTAATATTTTTGAAATCTGTTATATCAACTTCACAATAGAAATAAAATAACTTCCCATTAGAAATAAAATAAATGACATATCTCCCTAGTTATTAAAAATGAAAATATAAGAAAAAATCAATTTAAATTACTTTATTTGTACATATAAAATTATGTTATTAATATGGTTACTTAAAATTATTTTTTACTATAAATAGATTTTTTTGTTATTATATTTTTTTGTTTAAATGATCACTTGCACCTTCAATGTAAAATAATACAATTAGCCATATTCTTATCGTTATATATTAGCAGGGAAAAATTACATTTTTTCCTCGAAAATATATATTTTTTAATTTTTATTACTTTCGTTAACTTTAAAAAAAGTTGGTATATTAAATTTAAATTTAAATAATTTTAAAATTTAAATCTAGAGTATTTAATAATCGACCACATTATTTCTTTTATTATATTATTTCAAAAATTTCTCCATAAATACAATTAATTTATATTTTCAAACATTTCTCCCTAAAACAATAAGTATGTAATTCATATAAATAGAAAAAATAAAATAATGTTAAATTAAACAGCATTTTATTGGACTATTCCATTAAATGTTAAACAACGAACATGGTAAAGAGATAATATTGCAGGTCTCTTTCCACATAGATTCATTTTCTTATATTTAATAACATACAAATATTTTATTTTTAACGTTTAATAATATTAAATACGGCATCTATACAGAGAATTCAGTCTGCTAACTACTCTTTCAGGTTTAATCTATTTTATGTTCACTAGAATTGTGAGTGTCTATTTAGAACTGGAAGGATTTTACTTTGGCTGGAGGTTTGTTTTCCTTGCAAGTTCATTTTATTTCTTGGTGTGATTTTTTATTTTATTTTGAATTTTTAAAATATTGAAAATTTATTAGTTTTTAAAATATATATATTTTTTATAGTTAAATTTTTGTACTTAAAATTGTTTTTAAATAGTGGAAAAATATATCATAATTTAGTTGTCAAATCAATATTCGGGATAATTGTTATTAGTAATGTGGGTTGGGTGATTTATCATTGTTATTCAAGGAAAACCACACTCTCTGTAATTACTAGCTAGCTATCTGTAAGGGGGAAGACTTTCACTCATTTTAGGGTTGTATGTTTTCTTATAGCCAAGGAGTACAAGCTCTTAGCCAAGCAAAAGTAGTTTATGTAAACATAATTTTGATTTTTGACATCATTCTAACTAAATTTAAAATTAAATCATTATCATCTAAATAACTAAAAGAGTTAGAAATACATTCCATGATTATTAATGTGTGGATGGTGCACAACTCCAATGTACAAAACTAAGGTCCTTTATAGAATAATTCCTTAAATGATATGAGAAACTTGTCCAAATACCCAATACATTTATACATCCAAATAACATGTCTTCAATACTAACTACATGATCTCCACATACCTATTCACATATTACAAATATGGTATTTTCATTACTAGTTGATCCTATTATCGACACATTTACACATTACATTTATATTTAGCCCCATATACCTCTCCTCCCCTACCCCCCTCTTAGGGTCATATCATATACGTTTGACCCAATATATGCCCATTTAGAGTCATAACATCGTACTCTACTTCTTAATTCTTTATCCTCAAAGCTTTATAGATAAGATTGTTACTTGTTGTGAAACCAAATAACAACATTTCCTTGTAATTCTAAATTTTTTTCACCATTGATGATGATCAATTCATTCAAACAAAGTTCTCATTACTCTTAAGCCTTGGAGTTTGGTTATTGCATAGTTTTTGTTCCTTTGATTCCATGTAGTTTTTTGTAACTTCTCCTATTTCTATTAGTCATTGGTATTTGGTAATAAGAAGTTAAATGTGATCTTGTGGTGTTATTGTTAGCTACCCCCCTTGGCACAATACAACAAACTCCTAGTAGTCCTACTGTCGTAATCGAAGGTATTACTGACATACATCCTATGCAATACAGATCATAGGAAATAATGTATATGACAGCTAAAATGAGCATCAACGAACGCAATTTACCTCATGATGCTTAATGCATACCGTAGATCACTGAAACCATCGGTTGTAAAACTTCAAACCCTAAAACATATTTATTCATCGTAAATAATTATCTCACAATCAATAAATTTTACATAGGAGCATAGATACCATCGATCACCTACCTCCTTAATTCAATACTGATAATCACCTATTATGAACCCATCATCAACTTAACACTTTGAGTTAATGTACATCCACTAGTGTCCACATGCATAAGTATTCAATCATTCCCATAAACAAAGATAACACATGCAACTTTACACATATGTTGAGAGATTCAACAAACAAGAAGTAGGAAGGAAACATACATTACATCCCATGCACATGAAGCATATAAAAATACTAAAAAGATGTCACTTGGAAAACGGATCAACGCCACCTAACCTAGAACTGACTTTCTCTAGTTCACCCCCGAGCCAAGAGTTTTTTCAATGGATCAACTACTTGTTTTGATCTCTTCAATGGGTTTTTAATACCCTCTTTCATTATATGGTTTCTGTTAGTGGCGTCTTGCTTTCATGGATCTTTTTTACCCATTCTCCTAGGCTTTTCTGAGAAAAGCTCGCCTTTATCTCCCGCGAGGCATTCTCTCATAAAATCTTTCCTTTCTCTCCCGCAATGATTTTATGTTTTTCTTAACTTAACATCTTTCTCTAGCTAAGTATCTTAATGGATGTTTATCTTTAATTCATTAATCTTATCTAGAATTGGATCTACAAGTCTTATCATGAAATAATTATCCATTCCCATTAACTAATGGGATTTGGCAAGAAAACTCATCTCTTGGTGTATCACTTTCCCAAGTGACTAAATTGTTTTATTTATTTAATAAAGTATTTACTTTTATTGTTACACATCAGAACTAGCTTTTCTTAGCTTAGGTTAGCAGAGTTTCACATACAATGGGGGGGTGTTACATACTCCACCCCTTAAATTTAAACCATCCTTGGTGTATTATTTCATCTTACCATTTTACTTTCTTCGTACACAAGTAGATGTTTATGAATTTACAGGCTCCCATGTACTTGCCATCTCATGCAAAAATTTTGATATATAAAGGTTATAAAGGAGCTGTACCTACACATGTCCTTCCATCGGTACATGTAACATTTGTTTCAATCAATTTTGTGAGAGACCTTAGATGCAGAAACTCAACTTTGCTTACCATAGTTAATATCATAACTTGATATACAATACTACTATTTTAGTAACTATGGTTTACATTTCCCTCAATTTAAATATGATTCCTCATGTTCATTATATTTGAAGAAATGCATGTTCTTCCCCTGTGTTCTTCTAATGCCTTTGTGTTCTTGCTGAACACTTGCTTCTTGCAATTGCCTTGCATTGGTCACAAAAAATCAAACCAACACATTTTATTAATCAACATGTATAAAATATCATATCAGGTTAGCTCAAACATAACTGTAGATCACATTTAATCCACACAGATCATAATCATAGTCACATGCATACAAAATTGAAATAAAACACTAATATCTATCCTTGAATCACTTCTCAACTTCTTTCTTCTATACACACTCTGGGTTTCTTTCCATACCAGACAATCACCCAGTGCCTTCTCTTCTATCATGTGCACCTACACATAGAGTGCATTACACACACATAGTTGTATATGTCATGTATTATCATGCAATACCTGCATCCATACAAATACCATATGTACCATTTCTACACAATACCACATGTAGACGTGTACCCAATATTAATGTCCATAGCATGACATATCCTTCATCCACATGTTTTCAGCCATGTTAGTATTATGCCGAAAATTCCTTCAATTATTCATATTACCTTTAGGCAAGTTCGATCAAAACATGCTCAATTTTTCGATTGGAAATTAAGGAATTTCATGGTCCTGTTCAATTTCTGCAATCCGAGCCCAAGTAAAAAAAAAAAATTATGTTAAAGTATTCAGGTGCTTTTATTTAGCCAATCATTTTCATGTGCTTTGTAGTTGCAGAATAATTTCAGCAAACACCTTCATAACACAACTTTATCATACGAATAAATTTTAATTTTAGAATTTACTTGGTCACTAAACCAAGTGTTAATGACTTCTGCCCCATCATAAAGCAAGCTTTTAATCTAGTATGACTTTCAATATTATACTTGAGGTTTAATAGCAACTTTTATCGTTGTTTTTAGCAAATAATTACTTGCTACTTAAACATACTCTACATATAAACCAATCATGTCATATGATTTACTGTTGTTCTTTTTACACTTCTTCCAACACCTTGTTGGCCATGATTAATTCAGTGTATGTTCAAAACCAATTGAAAAGTCAGAATGAAAATACATACATGTCCCATACATGAGTTATAAATGAAGGTTTCCATATTCTCAATTCCACACCCTCCAAGTTTTCTAGGTACTATGTGTACAGAGGTGTGAACCTAATTTATTCTGATGTTTACATTTCCTAAACATTAGATCACCCCTAGAAACAAAATAATATAACTCATTTATTAATTATCACATGAATTTCTGAGACGTTTAGGCAATACTTGTTACGTTGTCCTATTCAGAACCAACAACACTATTAAGGCAATCTTACTGGAAGACTTCTTCAAGATTGTTTGGAAGGAAATATCAGTGCCAAATATGCATCTCAGATTGTACCCTTGACAATTGATTTCAATAGATTTCTAACTATTATTTTATTGAAAAAAATTATCTTGGCATGCAACAATCTCACTTACCAGTACCACTTAACCATCTAATATGGTTAAAGCATCATATTGATTCAACAATGAGCTGTTGTATGGTTTAGTATTCTCTCTTATAGAACATTTTATATGTCTCTCCTTTGGTGCATGTGTTTTTTAGTTGCTAGCATAAAATCGTTAGATCCTCATAAGTTTTTTTAATGCAAAACCTTTTGGGATTTATCAAGAATTTGTTAATTAATTCGGATATTCATGCTTTGAATATAGTGTACTCCTTACTAGTCAGTAGACTACAATTTAATTGCTCTATTTTTAATTCAAGTTCATAAGCACCACCATACCCAATATGTTTGTCATATAAAGTTGATATATACAAAAACTATTTTGAGATTGATTTTCCTCAAACGAACTTGTAGGTTCCAAACTATGCATGCCCAATGAAATATGCATATGCTACTAAATATAATAACCAGGTAAGGTTAAATTCCCTTCAATAGTGTATATTTGAAGCATTTTTCCCATAAGGTGAATTAAACAGTTCAACTAATGGAAACACCCTATCTAAAAGTGAACTCATCATTACATGTAGATGCACCAATGAACATAACAATATTAAACTGAAAGAAAATTTTAAAATATGTAGTCTCATACTACATAGAGATATCTGTCTTTCATAATCTTAATGTTAATTCATGGAAATTTCATGAACATAAAACCTTAAGAATATGTTCTAAGTTGTTAACCAATTAATTAACTATGAATTTCCAGATGAAATTGAATTACTTCCTATGTCTTGTATAGATTCCATCTATATGCTTTTTTATTTTTATTGTTCCTCATGTTGGATGTTATCTATGGAGAAAACACTTGACCCTCTAAGAGTTCAACATTTCCTTTCATATATCATCCTTTCTTAGGACCTTATAAGCATAAAATTTATTCCATTAAGTTATGTCCTTAACTAGACTATCTTTGTGAGCATTAGTTTGTATTTTATTAAGTTATCTCCTTGCATATAAATCATACTACTCATAACTTGATTTCAATATGAGTAGAATAATGTGATGACTATATCACTAAATTACATCAAATTTTTAATCCAATACCCATACTTTTACTTAGTTCCCTGCTAACCATGTACTTATTTTAGTAATTGTGATAAGAATTCCATTTTTAGGTTTCTGCACATGATTGGGCACAATAGGCTATAGCTACTAGCACATTAGCACCCCATATTTTTGTAAACAAAGGCTGAATTTCATGTGAGTAGCCTTTCCTTTATGTTGGCACTATTTAGGACTTAGCTTCTCAAAAAGAGTCAAGAAAGAAAAATGATGATATCTGCAACTGATTAGTCAGCATCATTGCTACCACCCAATTGTCTTGATAAAATGTACCATCATTAAGGTTGTTTCATTTATTGGACACAAAATTCATATTATGTCCACCATTTTTATGATTCTTTAGTATATCTTCTGCAAATGATGATCTATAATCTGAGTTATTAATATTCTCTCCACTATTCTCTTATTGAGATAAATTGGAGACTCTTCGCATTAAAATATTCACTCCTCTATGCTCTTAATGTGTTCCTTGGAACTCATTCAAGTGTTCATTTCACAAATTGAACATGGATAAAATTCATTTGAAGTGATGAAAAAGAAACTATCCTAATTTGTAATCAATAAATTTTCAAACTTGAAACTAAGCATTCAGTAGCACACGCATATCAGAACAATTAAGTTTTAAGCATACAAGAGAATATTATGTTTCAACCAACAAATCATTATTTTCAAGCCCAATGGCGCATAAAGGGAGACACTTTAATTGTGTGACCTTGAATCTGAAAAACATTAATCCAACAATGGAAGCATACAAACATATTTGACTTTTGTCATGTTGAATATGGATCAACATAAGTCAATAGTTGATATATAATTTTTTCCATTTACAAACAAGGGGCATGACTCAAAAGCATAATTCAATCTGAAAAATCACCAAGACATTAGGTTTTGTAAAGGCAATGTTGCATAATTGTACTCTTCGTGCCCTGCCCCACCAGCTAGCAGAATCTGGTGCTTTCTATGCATATATATGAAATTAGTGCATCTTATATTTGATTCATTATCACAAGAAGATAAAAGCATAACTAAGGCCCATGAAGAGATAGAAAGTCTATTTTCACACCCATGGCAAGAGAAATGACATTCCTCATTGAAGAGATAAATCTGATCTGTAAGTGGGTGATCTAACAACCACAGAAGAGGGTCCAGGATGCCATGAACCTAACAAGTGCTTTCAATATTTACTGCGCATATTTACCATGAGTCAATAATTTCCACTTGGATGCTATTAAATGAAGGATTAATGTTCTGCTAGAACAAGATTCTACATTTTTCGAATAGCTATACTTCTTTCGATAAAGAAGATATGCAATATTTCTTAATCAATGTAAAAGAAATATTTTTTCATTCGATGTTAGTTTTTAGGATGTAGATGATATTAACCATTTTCTCGAGCTTAGCAACATTTTTGGAGAAGGCACTCACTCATTCTTAAAACTGGGACATGCAGTAACTGTGATATGCATTGCATCCAAAAGAATGTTGCAACAGCAACTTGTAGTGAAAAAAATTACAATCTCTTTCTAGGTTTGTTCTATGATTTTTTCTATCGTAATCTGGATAAAATCTCATTTGTTTCATTTACAGAATTCCATAAATATTTATTATTATCCTTAACATCTTTATTATTGTTTAATAGTATTACTACAACCTATTACCATCCTCTGGTGCAAACCCATATAAACATTGGTCCAATATGCATCTCCACAATGCATATCTCTAGTTCGAATAGTTTGATAAGCCAACTTTTTCTCTAAACCTGAGACATGCATCTTCTAAATTTGCAACTTCAATATACCATAATGAATTGAGTTAGGTCTGTATTATTTTACATATTCAATGCATAAAATTCACTTTCTATGTTCAATGCACCATTACACACACAAGCACACACTCATACATGCTAAGTGTTGATGTATCAATGCCATCCAAGTTATGACCATGGAATTTATCGATACAACGAGATTTAATACAAAGATTCATGCACATGATGAGATGAAGAATGATTGCTACCCCCACTGGGCTGTAGAATGCACATTTCCTCTCTGGATGCAACTCGATTCAATAAACTATTACACACATGGGCACGTTGGCTTTACTATCCATGGTGAGTTACGCTCATCCTTACCGCTCTGATTTCCTCTATAGTGAGGACTCTCCCATGCACTAACTATATCTAGATATTCCAATTTAGGCCTATCTCTCTGCATCATTTGGTTTCTGGTGAAAATCTTGTCCTCACTCCAAAATGAACCCCAACTCATGAAGCTTTTGATTTCCTAAATTGCAATGTAGTGTGGGCAGAGAAACGATGGGTGGGTCGACTAAATTTACAACATAGGGGAAGTTGTGGATGCCTATGAAGAAACATGAGTCCTCTAAATCCTTTTCATTTGATGGCAGTAAATTATTGCTCATAACAGACTCACATGGAGGTCCATTGTTTATATTTGCCTCCTTATCGCCATTGATCTTTGAATGCTCTACAGAACTGTCTCTTTATACTCCAAGTATCGTAGAGCTTTAAAGTCCATATCTTCTTGGTCAAGATGTGGTTGTTATCTTGGAGTACATATATCGATATCTATCACTCGATAAGGATAAGTGTCAATTGATGACAAAGCTTAACGAGCACCGAACGACTCTGCAACTAGGGTTTACTCGATTCTCTGCAATGGTGTAGACCACATTTCCTCTGCCTCCTTAGAGTGCCTGCCTACCTAAGATCGATAGAACTCCATTGCTTTAATGAGCATGGAAATGGATACCCCCCATGGGGGGGCTGCAAAGCCATCCCCCACCTCTAATCGTGAGCCTTCAGCCAAACTTGAACTATGCCCTTAGGGTTGGAACAAGAAGAGGTGGACAATAGAAAGTCCCCTCTGCCATATAAGACAAATGCATTCATCAGTCAGTTAGACAGACGCAGCGAGATACCAAAAAGGAAAAAAGAGCAAGAGGAATTGCCTAAGGTCACCTGGAATACATGCAAACTCATCGCAGCTGAAAGGCCCAAGATAGAACTTCCTAGCCATAGAATCAATGGGAAAATCCAGTATATGAAGGACCATGCACTCATTGGAAAATTTATTGGATTATGGCTGACAAAAAAATCCTTGCATAGATGGATCTCTGCCAAATGGAAACCCAAGGGTCATTTCACCCTACAGCTAGGCCCGAAAGGGTTCTTTACTATGATATTCATTTGCATTGGAGACAAGAATAAAATCATGGATGAAGGGCCATATTTTTTAAATTCTGCAGGATTGTATTTAAGCGAATGGGTAGAAAGATTCAACCTGGATAAGGAGGATCTTAGTTGGGCACCAGTATGGATCAGGATGTACTCACTGCTAGAGGAATACTGGGATAAGGATCAGCTCAAAGATATTGGAAATGGGCTAGGGGAACACACAAAATCGGTGGAAGAGACAAAGTTGCGCAGATATACATCCTACACCTACATTTGCATCTTCATGTGCTTGGACAAGGCCCTGCCGGACTCGCAAGGTCTCTTCCATGATGACTATGAATGGATTCAAACCTTGGATTATGAACATGTACCCTTTCGCTGTCGTAAGTGTCATGCTCATGGGCATCTTTTTTGGGACTGTTCGTTAAATGCCAAATCCCAAACCTCTGACCCCTCTAACAAGTCGGCCCAAGAAGACTTCACCAAAGTAACAAACCGAAAAATTTCTCACAAAAAATCCTCCACTGGGAAAAACCCCCAACAGGACACTGCCTTCTTTCCTTATACTAGAAACAACTTTGAGATTATTTCTAAATCCTCAAAAGATCAACCCTTGAAATCGATGCCCAACCCTTTTCCTATTACATCAACTACAATCCCTCCTCCTTCTAGCTCTTTCGCCACTCATCACCCCTCGAAAGATGTCAATGGAACCCCTAAGGAGGCCATGAAGGACTCAGATTGGAAAGAAAATGACATGGATGTTGACGGCTTTCCCAAGCAATCCTTGAGCTTAGCAATCACTTCAAACGACAATAGTGAGACACAATAGATGGAAAAAGAACCAGAGAGAATTTATCAGGGAGGACTTGACATTCTTGAGCTCGAACAAGCCTTCAAAAAGAAGGACTATGACAAGATTCTAGAACATCAGCTAAGCACAGTGGAAGTCATCATTTCCAGGGCTTACCAGCAACAACAGTTAGGAATTCAACCGGGCGGTCATTGGGATGGCAACTTCCTCCCAAAAGACTCCAAAAATTGGGGGAGAAGAACAGACCTCCAACGAATAATCACAATAGGGAAAATCCCGGTTGACTCAGGCAGGTATGCTAAGTTGACAAAGTACTACAAGCCCACCACCAGTAGTGAATCATGAAGCTCACTTCATGGAATTTAAAAGGGCTCAACAGCCCAGGGAAAATGAGAATGATAAAAAACATGATAAAGTAGGAGCAACCACAGATTTGTTTTCTTCAAGAAACAAAATGTAACAGTATCACTCTTGGAAACATTCTCTCCAACGCATGGCCAGGTAGTCATTCGGTAGCAGTGGATGCTTCAGGTGCCTCAGGCGGGCTGACTATTCCCCTGAACACGCAAGCGATAATGCTCTCAGATTTTCATGCATCTCACCACATTATTCAAGCCACTTTTCACATAATAGGCACTAACATCCATGGCCATCTTACCAACGTACACTTCCCACAGGAAGCAGGTAACAAAATAGCTTTACTAAACACTATAGAAGTACTGAATCTCAATAGAGTCCATCCTCTTTGGATCACTGGAGGAGACTTCAATATGATCAGTAAGCTAGAGGAAAAGCAAGGAGGTCGAGCTAAGCTGGAGCAGGAAAATGGCCACTTCAAAGAATTCATCCAAAACAATTCTTTAATTGACCTGTAATTCAACACTCGCATGCACACTTGGAGCAATCACAGGATTGGGAGGCAAAAAATCGCATCCAAACTAGATAGATTCCTCATATCTGACAATGTGGTACATTTGGGAGGTGACATAGCGGAAACAATTCTCCCTTATTCAAGCTTTTATCACTAACCTATCTCCCTCCAGTGGCAAAGACTGGGCAACACCACCAAGAGACAATTTCGCTTCGAAGCGTTTTAGCTCACCCATCCCGCTTTCAGAGACTTCATCAAATCTACTTGGAACAACTTCCTTCTGCCAGAGGGATCTAAAATATTTCAGTTTCAACAGAAACTCAAATATCTCAAATCCCAAATCAAGCGTTGGAATCAAGAGACTTTTGGAAATATTTTTCAGCCCAACAAGAGCTAAACAAGGAAATGAAAGAGCTCCAGCAACAAATAATCACAGGCAGACATAATGAAGGTACCTTGGAACAGAAACAATGCATTCACAATCTACTGGAGGAGAGGATAAAGCAGGAGGAAATATTATGGAAGGAGAAATCCAGGATTAGATGGTTGAAAGAAGGAGAAAGGAACACTAAATTCTTCCACTGAACCACTATTCAGAGAAGAATGCACAACACTATCTCTTTCATTTAGAAGCAAGGAGGGGAAAGAGTGGAAAAGAATGTTGAGATCAAGCAGGAGTTTATAAGACAACTCCAGCAAGTTCATCAAGAGCCCCAAACAAATAGACGACCTGCGATAGAAAAAATCACTCAAAATGTGTCGAAACTTATCACAGAAGAACACAACAAGCTCCTTCTATGCCCAATTTTGCCACAGGAGGTGGATGCTGTAATGAACCAGCTCAAGGACGGCAAAGATCCTAGCCCAGATGGCTTCACAACCACTTTCTTCCACTCCTTCTGGGAACTGATAAAAGAAGAGGTCTGGCTAGTGGTGGAGGAATCGCGCACTCATCATTGGCTTCTACCTTCTCTCAATTCAAATATCATTGCGCTCATTCATAAAGAACAGGGCACCAATACTCCGGATAAATTTCATCCAATTGCTCTATGTAATGTAATCTATAAAGTGATATCTAAAGTCATAGCCAACAGGTTAAAGCCGCTACTGCCCCTGCTCATTTCACCTAAACAATCTGGCTATGTTGAAGGAAGACAGATCTTGGATGGCATCATCCTCCTGCATGAAATCATAGAGTCCTTCAAACACTCCAAACAGGTAGGTATGATTCTCAAGCTTGACCTCTCAAAGGCTTTTGATAAGCTAAGTTGGAGATATATAAAAATAAACGTTAACAGCTTTTGTTTTCTCTCCTATGTGGGTTCGCTGGATTTTAAGTCTTATATCTACAACTTTCTTCTCTATCCTCGTAAATGGCATCCCATCCCATCCTTTCAATCCCTCTAGAGGAATAAGGCAAGGCAACCCTCTCTCCCCATTCCTTTTTGTACTAATGGTGGAATGCTTTGGCCGCCACATCAAACCAGCCCTCCTCTCCCAGCAGCTCAAAGGTTTATCCATTCACAACTCCTTGACAATAACTCATCAGCAGTTTGTTGATGACAACATTATTTTTGTTTACCCATCGATTCAGGAAGCCTCTCTATTCAAATCCTTTCTGAATGAATTCTCGGAGGCTTCACGAACTAGCATCAACAAGGCTAAATCACATATTTTTTTCTTCCATGCCCCCCTTGTTACTCAGCACGCCATAGTATGTATCTCGGGTTTCTCCATTAACTCACCCCTTTCTAAATATCTTGGAGCCCCCCTTATTGACTCTGCCATCAAGCATGCCTCTTGGCATATGCTTCTTGAGAAGCTTGAATCACATCAAAATTTATGGACGCACAGATCTCTGAATATAGCCAATCCATTGGTGCTAATCAAGGTTGTGCTATAGGAAATGCCACTTTATCTATTCTCCATCCTTGCAGTGCCTAAATGGGTAATTAAAAGAATAAAGGATCTACAGTGCAACTCCCTTTGGGGGCTATTAGTACAAATCGCAAATGGGCCTTGGTAAAATGGACCATAGCATGTAAGCCTAAAGAAAAAGGGGGTATTGGTCTGAGATATCCCAGTCACAACAATGCTATCATGTGTGCAAAAATATGGTGGCAATGGCTCTCCACCCCCAACAAGCCATGGGCAACCATCTGGACTGCCAAATATGCCAATCACAAGCCACAGGAGGAGCTCACTAGATTCAATCCCAACGTAAAAGGTTCACTCATATGAAACGCTGCCAAACAACACTTCTTGTTGATTCAGTAACACAATTTTTGGGAAGTAAGAAATGGTAGAACACCTCGGTTTGGGATGGATACTTGGAACTAAATGCCAAAGCTCAATGGAATTCTTAGCCCACCTCCAAGCCACTCCGGGGAAGAGCAGAATCAGGAAGAGGTCTGGCAGTATTGGACTCAAGAGATAGATCAAGGGTACAGACAATGGCAGCAAAGTGACACAATAATTAGGAACGCGGATCACCAAGCTATGAGGGACCTGGAAAGGGAGCTCCAAAATCGACGAATTAGATACTCTGAAGGCAAGGACATTCTTCACTAGGGTTACTTGCCTAGAGTAACCTTCTCAACCATAGAGGCTTATAAAATCATTTGCACAGATTCTTCGCCCCTAGATCCCATCTGGGGTAGAATCTGCTCTCCAAGCACTTGGCCCAAAGTCTTACTCTTCCTCTGATTGGTTGGGCACTGGAAAATACTCACTTGGGAGAAACTCAGGTGAAGAAACTATCATGGACCCTCAATCTGTGTCAATTATAACTCTTAGGAGGAAACACTTCAACACCTTTTGGATTCTTGCACCCTAGCCAACCATCTGTGGGAAAAGGCTAGCTTTCGATGTCAAAGAAGATGCAGAGTGTCTGATGATATCACCAACTCCATACGCCAATGGAAACAGAACCCCTACAAAAGTGAAGTTCTCAACCAATTATGGAGAATGATTCCTGGGCTTCTCCTTTGGTGCATTTGGAAAGAAAGGAACAAACTCATATTCAAAGATCAAAGTACTCTGTTAGAGATCATCTGGAGTAATTTCTCTTTGAATCTTAAAGAGACTTTGGTGCTTCACACTTGGTAGCCGAATGACTTTCCCACTCTTGCAAATGAGAAGGCCATCTGGGCAAACAGGAACATGCAACTCCCACAGGGATCTCATAATCAAGCCCCCTTAGAGAGCATCAACATAAAAGGGACTCTTGGACCACCCCTCCAAAGAACACGTTCAAGCTCAACTTTGATGGAGCTTCAAAGGGCAACCCTGGAAAAGTAGGATTCGGTGGAATATTCAGAAATCATGAAGGCTCACCCCTCCTTATTTACTATGGAAACATAGGATGGGACACCAGCAACTCAACTGAATTGTAGGGTATTTGGCAAGGACTCCTCCTTTCCTGGAAACACAACTTTCATCCCCTGGAAATTGAAGGTGATTCCCTAATCCTAATCAACATGGCCAAACAGCTCCTAAACAGGACTCATGCAAGAAAAATTGCCAATAGTTGGAGACTCAAAGAAAGATTGGAGGCCATAGAACAATTAATTCACAACAATCGGGCCATCATCTTCAATCATGTTAAGAGGGAAGGCAACAAAGTGACGGACCTTTTGGCCAATTTGGGTGTGGAAACTGAGCACACTCTAATCACAAGGAATCTAGACATAATTCTGAATCATGACCAAGAATAGGAATGCAAACTTCTAGTCCAAAAGGATGTCTCCCTCCCAGATGCGGGTGTTTGAGATGGCTTTAAATTCAATGGGATATGGGTGGGGCGAGGCAGATCGCCACCTGCCCACACAGTATAGAGTGTTAAAAATTGGTAGTGCAGTTGACGCATGGCATACGCGCAGAGTTTGGTTTATCAGTTTTCATTCTAGAGGTTTCGGCTCTCACATCACTTCCAACATTATGGTTTCTCCCTCTACACGCTTTGGCTTGCATCAAAAGGCGAGGTTCATCAATGCGAAATTTATGGAAGGAGCCTCTCGAGGCATGCCAAAGGAGGATAAGGCTAGGAGATGTCTTGGGGAGGTGGTCTATTTGACATTGATGTTTCATCTGGTTTTCTTTATTGCCTCTAGTCTCAATTTGGACTTCTGGTTGCCTGAGGCGATTCTGGTCATTCCCAAGGTCTCTTAGAACCTGTGGGGGAAGGTTCCTCTGTCGCTTGGCTTGACCCTCTTGGCAGAGCAGACTCTGTTCCTCCTCGTGTTCGTTTCTAGAATTTTGAGCTGTTGTTTTCATGTCCTTATCTTAGTGATTCATCTCCTTTTCTGGTTTCTAGTTTCTGGTTTAGGGAGGGATTTCTCTGAGCTAAGCTTCGCTCTCCTGGCGGAAAGGCTTCAGCTTTACTGCTGGCCACCTTCTTGGAATTGGGGTCTCTGCGGTAAAGTTTGTTCGCTCAGCAGGATAGGGTATTTCCACTACCCGGTTCTTGCTATTGTTTCGCATTCTTGGACTTTTGTTGTTTCTCCATCCAAGATGCCTCGTTTATGCCAAAGAATGGGATTCCGTAGAGGCCAGCCGAGGCGTGCGCCCACCAATTCATCCTCTGAATCGCCCTCCCTTTCCAGTGAACTGTTTGTAGATCGCCACCCCTAGACCCATAGTGGGAGTGGGGGCTCCATTCCTCCAGCTCCCGCCATGGGCCTCCTTCCACATCTGGCTCTGTTATCTTTACCTTTAACAACACTCTGAATCGGCCCAGGATAACTGCTCATTTCTCGGTGGTTTTCCATGAAGTCAACCAAATCAAAACTCTGGTACCCATCCAGGGAGCATGGGGGAAATCTCGGCTCCATCTTCATCCCTCCAGCTAGATGTCAGAATTGCATTTCAGTAGGATTTGAATGTATAGATTCGCAGCACTCAAGATGTGGTGATGGTTGACCCTGTTCCCTCTGTTCAGAATGTGGCTCTAGCAGCGGAATTGCCAGATTATGGTTGGTGCCGTATCAAGGAAGAGCATGCTAATGACTAGTTCGTTCACCCTAGCCTCCTCGTTTAAAAGTGCGACCTTCGCCTTTGGGAAAGTTTGTACGCAAAACAGTTTAGCTGTTTTCTGGCATTTTTGTTAATTTTGTATTATCATGTGAATCTCAGTTTGGTCCCTTGCGCGGGTCCTAAAAACTGGCACATTACTACCAATAGACAGTATTCTCATCTGCTTTTTTTTACAGTTCTGCCTCTCGTGAGTGCAGAGTTATGACTTCGGTCTCGCTGTAATTGTACCTCTTTACTTTGTTAATAGAATTAGTCTTATTTAGAAGAAAAAAAAGTATAAGTGTCTATTAAGTTCAAGGATAAGAGTCTATAGAAGATTCCGTAGCTAAATCTGGAATGTAAAATCGCAAAGCCATCGTACTCGACCCTCCTCCAGATCAGTGGATAAGGCAAATAGAAAAGGTGGCATTGTGGATCAAAAAGGACACAACCATCCTTAGGATAATTTTCCCTTCAAAATAGAAGGTGTTGTTGTTCTTTAAATGTGTTGTTGTGATTTAAAGGTGTCATTGTGCTTTAACAAATCTCACGTTTCCGACAATTACCATAACCAGGCATGTCACCTTCATCATTCACCTCCAATTCACTAAAGTCATAACTCATTCCTCTAACATAATCCTTGTTGCTTTGATAAAGAAAATCTAGGTTCTCTTTCGTCATCCAATATGGATACAAATTCTCTTTCCCTAGATAATAGAGAATACACCTTGGCTTAAATTACAACCATTCGGAGTATCGCCCCCCTTTTAACTATTTGGTTGTTTCCTACTCTTACAATCTTTTATGGTTTGAAGTTCAAATTCGTTAACCCTATCATTACAGTCTCATTTTTCTAATCCTTTACGCATTTGAGGCACCCACTAATCATTTTGTGTCCAAAGTATTTGATATTTGATCCATACACACACACAACAAGGCTATAATTGCTCAAATATTCTTTGAATCAATGATTTAACATATCAACAAGCCATTACTTTTTTGACACAAAATTGAACCACACTAGTTGACCAGTTCCACCATATTAATTTATTTCATAACTTGTAGACAAAATCACCTTCTTTGGAGGTGCCAATGACATAGAAAGTGTCTAGATTGATATTTTAATAGTGATCCACTACATGGAATTTAATCTAAAGCTCAACCAACAACTAAATCTGTTTACACGTTTTGGAGAAATATTTTATTCGAACATTGAAAAGAAGATTTGAATCTTCTCTAATTTACCATGGGAAATTTTGGTGGTATTTTCTTGTGATAGTTAATTGTTTGGATGACACATCAATAGTACATGTAAATATTTACACACAGGTACTTTACATCATGACTATGCTAATCCATTCATACTCATTACCATCGTGACTAATGCTAAGAATCACATAAATGGATAATTTAATCTCAGTTATTTAATAGAAACTTCAGATGCCCTGGTCCATATCAATACACTAAAGCACTTATCCATCAAGTTTCTATATCAATGCCATAAATCTTGATAAAGTAAACCATTTGAACCAAGCTATCCCAAAAAAAAATGATTTTCCAATTAATAACCCATCACATATGTTCTAATGTACTAGAGACTACATTGAATTACAATCATCAATTCTTCAGTTGTTATGAAACACGGTTTATAACCCATTGCACATCCTACAGAGTTGAGTGGCCCTTAGGATGCGATATTAGAACTTAGCGCTCTGATACCATTTATCACATAGCCCTGGGCATGATACTATACATTCCTTCTATGCTCAACTGGATCCCCGATGTGGACTTTTAGGTGCCATTATGCACTTATTTACTATATTAAAAAAAGTAACCCTTCAAAATTTCCTATGCATATGTTACAACTCGAAGGAAAGAATCACATGGATATTCAACCTGATAAGATTAGGAATTCGGATTTGATCCCTTCGATGACTCAACCCAAACACTTATGGAAATGTTGTCATAACCCATTGTAGCTACCATTTTCGTATATCATGACTATAATCCTACTGTCATAATCAAAGGCATTACTGACATACATCCTATGCAATACGTATCATAGGAAATAATGTATGTTACAGCTAAAACGAGCCTCAGTGAATGAAATTTACCTCATGATTCCTAATGCATACCCTAGGTCATTGGAACCACCAGTTGTTCAACTGGAAACCTTCAAACATATTTATTCACCATACACAGTTGTCTCACTATCATTACCTTTTACATATGAACATGGATACCATTGGTAACCTACCTCCTTAATTCAATATTAATAATCACCTATTTTGATCCCATCGTTAACCTCAAACTTTGAGTTAATTTACATTCACTAGTGTCCACATGCATAGAAAGGAGGTCAATGAGAAAACCGAGCACTGCCACCAAACCTAGAACTGACTTCCTCTAGTTCAACCCGAAGGTGAGAGTTCTTTCCATGGATCAACAACTTATGTTGATCTCTTCAATGGGTATTTAATACCATATTTAATGATACAGTTTCCATTAGTGGTGTCCCGCTTTTATGGATCTCTTTTATCCATTTTCCTAGGCTTTTCCTAGAAAAGTTCACCTTTATCTCTCGTGAGTCTTTTCCTCATAAAATATTTCCATTCCCTCTCGCAAGGATTTTATATTTTTCTTAACTTAGAACATATCTCCAGCTAAGTAGCTTAATGGATATTTATCTCCAACCCATTAATATTATCTAGAATTGGATCTAGAAGTCTTATCATGAAAGAATTATCACTTCCAATTCACCAATGTGATTTGGAAAGAAATCTCATCTCTTGGTCTCTCACTTTCCCAAGTGAATAAATGATTTTATTTACTTAATAAAGTATTTACTTTTCTTCTTACACATCAGACCTAGATTTTCTTAGCTTAGGTTAGCAAAATTTTACCAATGCAGGGTTGTTATAGCTATGTTCCTTAAATATTGTTGAATATTCAAACTTATCCATTGATAGTATTGGAAACTATTTTCTTATGTTCCATGGAATACTTTTTCATAATGAGGATGTTCATAACGTTTCACATATGATGGCCTTCCAACACACTATAAATCCACTTCATCTATCTTCCTTTTATAGAAATTGGCATCTTCGTTCCTCTTCGATTGGTCCTTGATTACTCTAGCCTTGGATATATTCTTATCATATTTAATTCTCTAGTTGGGGCTTAACTTCATTACATTGTATAATCTTTTATTATTTATCTATTTAAATATGGAATATGACCCCATCTATTAATTAATGTTGTCATTTTTCAAATATATACTATGTGTCTTATTTTACCTCATCCATTTGTGGCTTCAACAATATTCTTCCAAATTCCTCTTCAATTCATTTGGTAGTCTCTTCATCTAAGATCCTTATTTCTTATTGATTTTGATAAAAAAGAAACTTTTTCCAATTCCTTGAGATATAGTTTTGTAATCTACATATTTTTTCATCTTTACATTTAAATTCTTCGCTTGAATCATTCCGTTTCTAATTCCCCTTACTATTATTTCCTTGTTTTAATTGCTCAATATCCTTAACGAATTCTTCATTAAGGTTTTGTAACATAGATAACTCGTCACTCTTATTTGTAATCGCTTACTTTTCTTGTCTTAATTCATCTTGAATTGTATACAAGGCCCTCATTTTTGTATTCATCATCCATTTTTTTAGAAGATATTTTCAAATGCTTCCAATGTGATGTTCCATCTGGCATCATCATGAATAATTGTCCACAACTTCTAAGGTTCACCATGAAAACAAATTATTTCCATTAAATTACTAATGTCAATTTCCTTTACCATTTTCAACCATTCCAAATGTTGGATTTCAATTTTCCTTTCTCTAATATAAATCTAGGTACGAGAACTCTATTTTAAGTGAGCTCCAATCTAAACCCTCAAATTAAAACTCGTTATGTTATTAATAACTATTAAATATGAATACAACAATTTTTTAATATAATGTGTCATATTTTCTCCATACAATAGGTTTTTCATCAACTTAGTGATATATTTGAATCAAAAGTTACGATAGTTTGAATTTATCATGAATTTTAAACTATGTGCTAGACGTTGTCCTTATAGTTAATCTTTTTTTTATGTATCTCTATAATATTGACCATGTTGCATCTAAATTTTGGCCTATTGTAGTCTAATATGACTTATCTATCCTTGACTCTAATTAAAATTCCATGTGACAGGTGAAGGCTATGATAAATTTCACAATAGCTTCCTGAATTTGGACACCTTCCCAAGTGTACGCCCTGTTTGATTTTTGAAACATGAGTATGAAATTTATATTTATGGTATTTCCTTATGTACCCTAAACCTCTAAAATTTACAAATTATGAAAATTCTCTCAAAAATATAGGGCAAAGGTACGAATATGATTAGTTTGAAATGGGTTTCTCGATTGGTCATAAATAGTAACTTTCAAAAGTTATATTTATGAAACTATGTAGTCAACAAAAATATAAAATTGTGTTCTCTAATACCTATATATCTCTCCTTACTACCCTCCAAATTCCATGCAAACATATAATATATAATGAAAATGTCCAAACTCATTTGAAATTTGATGCATTAGGCGCAAACTTTAAATTCTACATGCGATATTTTTTAAAGTGTATTAAACCAAAATTAAGTTATTTTACCACATTTAACTTAATATTGCCTCTCAACATTCTAAAAATACATGTCCTTAAATTTTCCATTAAAAAATTACAGAAAAAGTTTTGAGATGACCCATTTGAGAAAGATTTTAGAACATTGAAAAATCCTAAATTACATGTGGTATATATATATAAGTATTGTAATTAGAATATGAAATTTTGACCACTTGAATTTTTCCCTTCTCTTCAACCTTATAAGAATTTATGTTTTAAGACAATCTAGAAAACAAGTTATAGGAAAATTTTCAAGATGATTCATTTGAAATAGAAAAATTATAGGATCATAGCCTTAATATTGGAGAATGAAATACAAATATTTTAAAAACCATAAATACACACATGTACACTAGTATGCCTGTGGAGCGCAAGTCCAATATCAATAAGAGGGATAAACTACACAACAACTCTTTAAACTATAGGAGAACCCACTTCAAATACTATATACATTTATACATCTAAGACACATGTCCTCAATAACGACTACATTATCTCTATATCTACATATTTAAACGATGCCTAGGTGGACAACTCATCAATAGGTCAACTGTATTACATATACATTTACAAATTACATATATGTTTAACTTCATTGGAGGTCATACCATGTACATTTAACTGTATATATGCACCCTTTGGCGGTCATACCATATACATTTAAGCTAATATATATCCACTTTGAAATTATAATGTACGTGAAAATTTGAGGTTAAACATTAGTATATTTTTATATGTTTTTCTAATTGACTCAATTCTTGCAATATCTATCTATATCTATATATATATATATATATATATAATTCTTTCTAATTATTAATGTAATAATATTTTATAAGATTTTTTTGTTTAGGTTATTATTTGTTTCAAAGTGCTTTATAAATATTAATATAATGATTAAAAATTAACATATAAGCTCTTCACCACACTAATTTATTTTTACTACTTACTTTATTACATTAAGTTACAAAATTTGAAATATTGATTTATAAAAAATAAATATTATTTAGATTTATAATATACCTTATTAAAATAAAACATATGATTAACAATAAAATATTAATATTCATGTAGTGTAATTTATAATTAAAAAATGTGGAATTGAAAAGGGAGATCAGGTGCCTAAATTCATGTTAAATCTAGATTTATCAAGCATTTAGAGGGATCATATCTCTCAAGGTGAAAATATTTCCTCATGTTATGCACTTAAAAAAAGGTTTGTACCTCAAGAGATTTTATCCCTCTTAGGACTTGATAAATCCAGAATTAACATGAATTTAGGATGGTTATTAAAAAATAAAATATCAACTTGTAAATAATATTTTCTTTTCTTTTCTTAATCTCTTTCAAAGGAAAGAGAATAATTATTTATACATATCAATTTCTTCTTTAAATAGGATTTAAGGGTTTCCAATTTATTTTCCTTTTACAAAACGAATTATGGTTGGAAAATGGAATTGAAGGCAACCAATATTTTATTTACATAGGGTTTAAATGGTCATAGTATTATCTATTTGTTCTATGTTCTACAAGTTTTTAAAACATACTTTCTATTTTAATTTTCCTAGAATATTGTAGGTATTTCTATGAATCACGAGTTTGACTTGTAAATTCTCTACAACATGAGTGTCCCAACAAATTTTTCAAGGTGTTAAATCTGTGTATGCAGTCAAAAAACCCATTTAAAAAAAAAAATGCTAACTTTTTCTTCAAATTTTGATTAAAAATTCCAAAACATAACATATTTAACAACACTTTTTTAAATACATTTATCTTTACCAAATTAATTCTTCGATAACATTAATTAAAAATTATTTTCCTTTTTTAATAAAATTTTATATATTGAATTCAATTTATATCAAATTTACTATCCATAAAATCATCATTATAATAATTATTTATTTGTTTAAAAATAATTATATAATTATATAACTTTATATACTAAATTAAATTATCTAATTTTTAATTTTTAAACTCTATGCGATAAATTATTTTTTTGTATTTTTAGAACTTAGTTAATCAAATCCTGGAAGCATCCTCATCAATAACAATAAAATATATATTTTTCCTTCTAATATAATTGATTATTACGATTTATAATCTAGCATGCAATAACTACGATATCTTCTCTTTTCTTTTATATTAACTAACAAAATTGTATTAACAAATAAATTAAGTAATTCATTTAATAATATTTTGTCTAAAAATGGGTAAATAGATTGATTTATTATAACTCTAAATGCATCATCACAATTGATTAGTTATTCAAAATTGAACATAAAAAATTTTATTCACATTTATTTTATATTTTCATAAGGTTATAAATTATTTGAAAAAAGTAATTCATTTTAATAATATTTGAATAAATTATAATATTTTATTTACCACATAAATCAATACTAAAACCATTACAATTGTATTTTCTACTTAAAAAACAATATATCAAATGAGAATTTTAACATAAATAAATAAGGGAGCCACTGCCGTGGAGGTAGTGGTAGTCCCTGCTCGGGTCTGCCACAACAAACAGCAAACAACACATGGCCTTCATGCTGATGAAACATCGCATAAGACGGACCTGTACAGCGAGTATAATTCAACTTTTTAAATAATACAAAGTCTTTTAATTAAAAAATAATAATAATAATAAAACCTCAATAGAAAAATAATTAAACTTATAAAAAAATTTGAAATCTTTTATTTTTATTTTGTCTTTTATTTTAGATTTTGAACTAAAATAAATAATCATTATTTAAAAAACATGAGCACGAAATATTTTAAATAATTTATCCACAAATTTCTAAAAGAAAAGGCAAATAATTTATGTTGCATTAGACGAAACAATAAAAATGAATATATATAGAGAACATCTCACTATATACTTATATGTGTTCTAATAGTGATATGTAATTTTTTTCTTCTGTAATCTATTGTGACATCATTCATCAAAAGTTATAATTATTAATTATTTGCGGACGTGTGCAGCGAGTTTCATGCGAAACCCATGGTAACTATTATTTTATAGTAATTCCATTTTTCTATCTTAGACAAATTTTATTGTTTTTTTATCCTAATTAACTACAATCATATATATTACATTTATAATCAAAATCGTGACCAACTCAATTATAATTATGATTAACTATTGACCATGATAATTATAACATTTTTATCTATATTTTCTTATCCTTAGATCATGATCATTATAACGTTTTTAACTATATTTTCTCAACCCTAATCAAGATGATAATATCATTTTTATCCATATATTAGTTGGACTTCGATTTTATCTATACTCAATTAGAGGTGCTATACACTAATCTGTACACAGGAGGTGCTATATCTAAACTTGATTACAACCCTGAAGAGTAATGTGGAAATAATCCAAACTAAATTACAGCATAACAAAATATTGAGAGAAGGAAGCAACGCTATCAGATAACCACCAAAATATTCAAATAAGCGAACCATAGAAAACAAAATTGCATTTAGTTAATTAACTCGCTGTGGGTCTGGGTTTAGATACGCACTGGGGTCGTAATATTATGCCGAACCATCAAGGGCATATTATATGATTAGGCTGAGTGTCTTTTTGTTAGTGTACAATTTAGTTGACTGTGTACCCAGCGTTAAATTTTGTGATACAGATTTGAATTTTGATTTTATGGTGAAAATGAATTTAGCCCATCTAAAATTTTGATATTTTAAGAATGTAATTTAAATTTCTAAAATATTCAGCTAAATTTAACAAAATCTTGATTAATTTCTCTTATTTTATGAGCCACTAACATTTTTGTGCTAATATTACAGGTGTTAAATTTCTAAAAAAATCAGCTAAATTTAACAAAATCTTGATTAAATTTCTATTATTTTGTGAGCCACTAACCACTAACATTTTTGTGCTAATATTGCAGGTATTGCGGACCTAAATTTGCCCATGCAAACGATGAAGCAGATGATTGATATGTTGGAGCTGGACGCGTTGTCGGTTCGAACCCCGTGGTGCATTATGGAAAACGAGAATGAACTGAAAATGAGATTCGACTTGCCTGGACTTTCCAAGGACGATGTGAAGGTGTGTGTGGTGGACCACCATTTTCTGGTGATCGAAGAGCAAGAAAAGAAGGAAAAGGACTTGTGGTCATTTTACAGCACCTACAATACTCGCCTGATGTTGCCTGAAAACTATGAGATGAACAAGATCAAGACGGAATTGAAGAACGGTGTGCTGAATATCACCATCCCCAGGGTCAAGGTGGAGTCCAAGGTTAAGGATCTTTCTCAGAACCGCGAGACGGGCAAAATCGGGGCAGAATTCAAGAAAGGAGTGCTGAATATCACCATCCCAATGAGTAAGGTGGAGTCCAAGGTTAAGGATCTTTCTATTAAGTGAGCGAGAATCGACTGCACACAGAGATCAAAGCCCTTGTCATAACCATAATAAACGTAATGCTTTGTAATTTGTCCTCACTTTTCATATTCAGATTGTGAATGTGTGGTGCATATCTGTTTTTATTGAAATTTGGCCTGAGGCTGTCGTGTGTCTTGTGTTCTGAGTGTGAGTATGTGATAGATAATAAATTGATAATTTAATTAGCATTAGTCTGAGTTGTGTTTAAATCCTGAGATGACCAATGCCTGTAAACAGAAACTAAGAAAACTAAGCCAGGACCATATAACTTAAGTTCCGACTATTCTGGTGATGGAGCGGAGCAAGAAAAGAACCTGGGAAAATAAGTTGTGTTAAACGGAAACGACAGACATAGCCCTCAATGTACCCACAATTTGAGCGTGGTAACCCTTCCGTAACACAACTCTTCCCACCTGCCACGACATTTTAATAAATTGAACTTTTCACAGAAAAAACAACAAAATTATCTTTTTACAAACCATTAAATAATAAATCCACATGAACTAAATATAGTATAACAGTTTCTTCACACATACTCCCATTCTGGTCGGCGATAAAATTAACCCATTCACTGAATTTGATCTTTAGACTGCTGTGGCACATCAAATTCTCCATGGAAATTTTCAAAATCGTACCAGCGCCGCCTCTTTGACTGCTTACCCGAAATTCTTCGGAAGGATCAGTCACATCCTCCATTGATTTTTTTTTACTCGCGGAGATGATGCCACTCTAGCGACCCAGGATTAACAAAACAAAAAAAATAAACGGAAAAAAATTTAAGAATGCGCACGGTCGAATATCTGAAATTTGGGAGTTCATGACATAGTTGAGATACCTGAAACGAAGAAGAAAATGGTTTAATGAAAAGCTTCAGCGGGGTTTCAATGGTGATATCCCAGGCAAGTATGTACCCCCAAAAGTTAATAAGCAAATTTTAAAGCCTTTGAAATGATGAGGAAAAATTGCAAACGGAGATGGGTTAAAATTAATGAACAATGCAATAGAAGGACTAAATTGGACAAGAGAGTTTAAGAGTCGATGCTTACCTGTTGTTACAAGAGGGACCGTGGCTCACACCCAAGGAGGGATGACTGTAGTTAACATCGTTGCAACAGTTTGTGAGTTGGGTTACGATTATGCAGTAAAGAATATAGCAACAATTTCATAATAATTATAAACCCTCACCTTAGCACTTCGCAAGTGGTGGACATTGCTCCGACCATGCAGTCCTAGAGATTGCAGGTGAAATTGAGACAATTGAAACCCCTGTTACAAAAGTAAAAACCGTAAGGAACCCCTTTCTAGGCTTGATTCCTTTTCCGGATGAGAGGGGAAGTCTGCAAACCTGAGTACACTTTCAACTAAACGTATGGCCGCACATTTCATGGTGTTAAGAGTCACCTACATTATTAAGGAGTGCAGTAGGCTGAATTAAGGAGTGCAGTAGGCTGAATGAACGTTGTGTGCCAACAAATCGTAGAAAACAAGAAAAATTTCAGAGTGTTACCTGTTGCAAGGCTGGAAGCATGTCCTCCCTCCAGGATGATAATGAGAGGCCGCCATGGAAGTTGCAGAGCTTCAAGGAGAAAAATGCGTAGGCACAATGAAACCTCAGCTCGCACGCAGCGAAGAGATTAGTTACGAAACCCCCTCGATCAATCCCATTTGTTGGATATAGGTACCTTGTCACCAGTGGGCCACCATGCAAACAGCCACATGCCACCAACATGCAAATCATCACAGACAAATGACTGATGGCTCCAATAAGCCAGAGGTATAGCGTTGAAACTTTAATTCTTTTTTGAAATTTCAAAGTGACTATTCTAAGTTCGATCAAAATATGCATTTGTTAAATTTAAAACAAATTATCCTAAGTTTCATCAAAATCATGCAGTCTCCCCGGCAATAAGAGGTGCAAGTTGAAAGTTTGGATAAAAGTTTGTTTGCAAGCATATAAGAAAAAATTTGTATTTCAAACATTGGTTTAAACTTGACATGTACCGAAAATTTTATTTGGTCAAAGTTAATTAATAACTGGTCAACGATCTATCGATCGCTATTAGTCCAGGCAGGGACTAATAAAATAACAATCTTGTCTTGATAATAATAAATAAAATATAATCTAATCCTTTCTCTTATATGATTTTTATTTAAAAAAATTTCTTCATTCATTATAGATCACATAATCTTAATTAAAAAACAATCATTTCATTAAACTACTCTAAATAACCTCAATTAAAATCAAATATATTATATTTCTTTAACTATTATTTTGTATTTATGAAAAATCATTATAAGCTTCCTTCTAATGGAACAATACATCAATATTAAAATATAAATTATAATGCAAAATAAACCATTAAAAAAAATCTATATAATAATATAACTCTACTATCTTAAAAACTCCAAAAAAAAATCTATATAAAAATATAACTCTACTATCTTAAAAACTCCAAATTTCAAAATTAGTTTCATTCCTCATTTTTTCAAATATAAATAATATACTAATTCATCTTTGATTTCCCAGATTATACGATGTTATAAATTTGTAAATTTATGGAGTGATTTCATCATAATTATAGTATTGAGGGTGAATGCTCTCATTATCTTGCTATTAGCTTAGATTTGTCTTAATTTTAGATCTATTTTAATTTTGGATTTAACAATAGGAGAGAAGGATCAAATTACTTTTTACTTTTAAAAAATGTTTTTACCTTGAAATATAAAATAATTTAACTATTGAATATAACTAATTATAATTATCTATTTTATTATTAATTTAATTAATTTTTTATTTTCATTTAATTTTGATTAAATCAAAATGTTTATATAATATGAAAAGAAAAAACATGAAAACATGTATTCCACAATGTAATAGAGGGAAATTCCTATTTCCACCACAAAATTTTAATTAATGCCCCCTGACATGTGAGGGAGATAAAGAAATATAGCGCTCGCGGTTTTTTTTGTCCTCCAGTCATGACCAGGCGCCTTATATTTCTTTATCTCCCCCACATGTAGGGCATTAATTAAAATTTTGTGGTGGAAATAGGAATCGCCGTAATAGAGTACCTGTCAGAGGAATTAAATAGCTTCAATAGCTTTCTAAACCCGCTCCGAAAATGGCGTAGCTAAATCTAATGCCACTGCTTCTTTCTTCCTGGCCGAAGAAGGCCCTATACTAGTTTGAAATAGGTATATATATTAATAAGGCTATCCATGCCGAATTTCGTAGGCAAAATCCAAGGTCATAGTTGCCGCTCCTATCTTCAACTTATCCATGACATGCCTGTTATCGAGTAATAAAGCCAAAATTTCCCTATCAAATAATCATTTCTCTATAGAGTTCCCAAGTAAAATAGATCTGGACTTCCAACAACACATAAGCGAATGCTGCTCTTATATAATTTCGATTCATAATTGTAATGCCTCTAGGAAACCATGTGCGCTTCGAAGTTGTCAGTCTCTCTTCATCAATATGACATGTTCGTGAGAGTGCCCAAGTGGCCGTACAAATGGCACCCAAGTTAGCCCAAGAGCACGACAGAAATTTAGCGCCCGAGGTAGCATGACGCCCTCGAGTTGGCCCCACAACTCCCAAGTTGGAGCGATTTTTCCCACCCAAACAGCGCACCAGATGTTGAAGAAGTGTGCCCGACAAACCTAGTCGAAATGAGTGTCCCTGGCCGGATAAGTCAGCCCGAAAGAATGAGTTGACCGCCCTCAAAATTTGGGTTTCATGTACGATGTAATGAAACAACGAGTCAATGTGAATGAACTTCATGCTCGCATGTTTGGTACGATGGTCATATATATATATATAAGAGAAATGAGTGGGGAAGGAGGAGCCAATTGAACTTGGCATGGACAGAAGGGACAAGTGTGGAGCAGAGCTATAGTTGGTTGGAATGAACCAAATGTTGGGGAGGGCTCGCTTTACCACATATTAGAGGTCACTTGAGCTAACGGAGTTTGCAAAGCCATGCGATTAGTGTTTTGGAGCTAACAAACGAAGCCAAACGTTTAGGAATGAGCAAACGAAGCCAAACGTTTAGGAATGAGCAGAACATGCAAGAAAGGGCTTGGAATGGACACAACTATTGTCGTTGTTTTCTTTGTGAGGGAATTGGTTGCATGAACCGAGGGATTGGATTTTTATCCTAAATTGAGATTAGGCCATGGGCCAAAACTATTTTATATTTCAAAAACATATTAGGAAGGAAAATTATGAATATATATTTTAATGTTCGAAGTTGAATGTTGGTATGGATGTTTTAATGGGGCATTATACTTGTGATGAAGATTGAATGTTAATTCAGCTAATATAATATATATCTTGCATGTTATGATGTATAAGTGTTGGAGGCATAATATGTAAATAGCAGTGGTAAGTTGGTCACAATCATTGCGATAAACCTTGCAAGTGCCACATGTCTAGAGGACTCCACATGACTTAACTTGAGTGTACACTCTAGGAATGTGTTAGGTGGTACTAGACTCACATCCACCACTTTCCCTCAGAAAGTTGAATTAGAGCATATATAAGAGTTGGCAACACAATGGAGGAATGTCATCTAACATGTTTGTCTACCATATTTTACTTTCCTATGAGGATTAGTCTTCTAATGAAATAGAATGGCTAGTTGCATAGGTTATGCTTTGTGGATTTATAAGTATAGAGGAGGATTTTCCAAGCACTTTACAATCAAGCGCTATGTAAATTTATGAAGGTAGGTGTAGCGAATGAACTTTGTGTGCAAGAATCTTCTAGTGAGGCAAAAGTAAAAGCAATGAACTCCAGTGATAAAATAATTGAAGGATTGTCAATGAGAGGGATAGTTAAGATAGAATGTTGGAGTGGATTTCTTGATTTTACAGTCATGGTGATGGATGGCTTTGATGTGATATTAGGATAATAATTTCTTCAAGGATACATGGTTTTGATAACAACTTAGATGGATTAGATACTTATGGTACAAGATAAGAAAGTTTGGTGTTTGGATGCTTCCCCAAGGAGGAAGTATGTGAAGGTGCAATTGCTTTGAGCACTTAGTATTAAGAGGGAAGCATGAAGAGATGATGTAGATATGCATGAAATTGTCATTAGGCATATTGGCGATGATGAGGGGATAGGGATGCTTAAACCGCTTGATATTTTTTATTTACCGTATGCATGCACATATCAAATGCTGAATGAGTTTCTAAAAGTATTCACACCCAGATGAGTAGTTGAAAACAATATTGAGATTCAGTCAAGAAAGCAGCCACCAACATCATATTGTTATAGTTTTTGATACCATAGTTGAGGGAATTTAAGTGACAATGACATGAGTTAATTGAGGGAGACTTTATGCCACCTTCGAGGTATCCTTTTATTGCTTTAATATTGTTGGAGAAGAAGAAGGATACTAATGATTTGAGGATATTTCTTGATTATAAGGCTTTGAGAAAGAAGACAATCAAGAACCATTATCCACTCTAGCCTGCAATAGATTACTTCGATATGTTGATGAAGTCCAAGGTGTTTTTGAAGGTTGATTTGAGACAAGGTTATAATGAGTTTCACCTTGCAAAGGGTGTTGGCTAGGTGTGGGGCTTCTGAGTTTTTGGTGTTGCCATTTGGGTTATATAATGACATTGGTACATTTTTTACTTCGATGAAAGATGTACTTTGTCCATTTTAGGATCCGTTTGTGGTGGTGTACTTTGATGATATTGTGGTATATAGTGATAGTATGAAGGAGTAGAAGAAGCAGTTGGAAATGGTATTTGAGGCACTAAGGAAGCATTAGTTGTTCATAAAAAAGTTGAAGTGTATATTCACTTAGATTGATATACCATTTCTAGGGCATTGGATTTGACAAGGATGTATCTGAATGGACCTCGAGAAGGTTTGAGCAATTGAATATTTCGAGGATCACACAAATGTTCGTGATATAAAGGTTTTCTTGATGATGGAAAATTACCATAGGAGATTTGTTGAGGGCTATTCAAAGATCAATGCACCACTGATCGACTTGTTTAAGAAGGATAGGTTATGGATATGGATAAAGAAGTGTCATAAGTGTTATCAAGAAAATTAGTGTCCATTCAGAGCTGCTAGTCCCACTAAGACGGTTAGCTATCTTAGAAACAAACAAACCAAAGTTACTTGCATTTTCCTTTATGAGAGATAGATGAGAGAGAAGCAGATAGTACCAACCTCAGTCTTTCACTTGGCTCCTTGCTTGTTTCCTCCCTCTTTTGATAGAGTTATGCCACTCCTTCCTCACTTGTCCTGCTTCAAAGAACATCTGTAGAGTCTAAGCAGCATAATACCATCAAAGAATAGAGATCTCTAACCATAAACAATATAGGATCATATGTATATTAACCATACAAATGCATATACCAACACAAGATTCAGAAATATACAAGAATATGGAGGAAAACTCAAATAGCTTTATTGATAGAAGTAGTAGAAGTGAGGATTACAGCTAAGCTATCTGATCTAGTGCCATCCTCCTAGCATGAAAGCCCTGTTCACCTCATGAAAAGCTAGATCAACCAACAATACAATGTTTCACAAAGAAACCAATAGCACTTCCTTACAAAATACAAAATTCTAGCCTTTTGGATCTCTAGGATGAGGGATCCATATATAGATATTTGCAGGCGGGTGAGTCAGCTTCTGGGATTTTGATTAGTGTTATTTCTCTAATAGTTATTGGTTCCACTTGGAGATTTCATGATTTCTTACTCATCCCTAGGCGAATTCAGAGAGGCAAGTGTCATATGAGCAGTTTCTAGAAGATTCTCTGGGTTTCCACTTAGCAAGCTGCCTCTACCATTTGTCTATTGTCGCCCATCGCACCCTACAGAAGGGATTTTTAGTATGCATCACATCCCCCATGTGCAATAGGTGAGATGCATCACACCCTGACATGGAGCAGGTGAGATGGTCCAGTTTTGACCAGTTCTGAGCAGTTTTTCAGGGAGAACTTCTAATAAATGATGTAATCAACTGACCTTGATCCTTTAGGGTATGAAAAACACTTTTAGGGGTTTAGAAACCCTTGGTTTATGGACATATGTGATTGGGGTTGCAGTGCCAAAATATGTCTATAACAGTTGCCCAGTAAAGCATGAGGTTGCAAATCTTGTGATGTCGGGTGAAATGATTTATCATGAGGATGTGATGTTTTTCGAACTGGAAGGTGACCTGTAATAAGATATAATACAATACATTATCTTCATAATATTTTCATGATCTAGTTGAGGCAAGAATTCCCATGCTCAGCTTTATAAATTCATTTTCATGTACATAGGATAGACAATCGTTTGTGTGGCAAACTGATGATTCTGGTAGAGCCATCATCCTTTAGCTTGGATGATTATATGTGCAGCTATGATGTACATTTGATGTCTTTATTTTATTCAATATATCACAGCCCAGATGGATGAAACTAGATCTGGGGTCTTCAAACTCGTTGAATCTTCACTCGAAGTACAAGTCGATCCACGTGAAAATATGTTATGGTGTCGAACATGGAAAGCATTCCTTGATTACCATCCAATGATGTAAGTTGTTAACAAGCGCGAGAGGAATCACCAATAATGATAATGACCCTCAAGGTATTGCAGTACAATTCACGTGGTGTGAATACATGAGTTGATGTCAAACACCATGCAAGATCTTTCGATTGAAGGCCATTGATGTAAACCTGTTGTCGGAAGTGAGAAACTTGCCATTGAGGCATGCAAGCTTCAAAGTACTAAAATGGTTGTTACTAAGTCATGTTCTTGGATAATGAGTTGATGTCAACAAGAAGTGACCTGTCGTAAGAGGGCCTTAATGAATCCCACATCTATGACATGGAACAGAGCAAATGATTTTGTTGAGGTGAAAACGATCTAATCATACAAGTTCTAGGGTGGCAGTCATGAAAGAATGGAGCATGAAGATATTGTAGTACAAAAGGCGTTAGCTAGGTTGGTGAATTATCTAAGTGACTTCTCTTGAACATATCGGCAACACTAAAATAGATTCGTATAATTAAGCCCCAAAATGGATGGTACAGAGGAACAATGGTGATATGACTGGTGAACAGAATAACCCAACCCAACTCAATCATGGTGACAGAGTGAAAGTGTCATGTTCAAGAGCAACCTATTACCAATGAATTTCTTCAAGTTTTCTTCCCATTTTTCCCGAGTCATTGCTAACTAATACCTCTTTATTTTTGCCAAACTTGAGGAGGATAACATATGCTTGTTCTATAATTTTCCCTTCGGGCAAACCTGTCGCTATGTTTTAGTGAGCCTAGCGACAATGAAATTCGCTCTTGTCTGTAATGGACAAATTTATCGCTATTGTTTTAACGAGTTTAATGACAAAGATAACTCAGTCCTTTTTAGTTTTAGAGAGTCTGAAAAGAGATGGAAAGGAAACTGTAGTAATTCTTTTTCGTAGTATAATCCCTTAAGTCTGAAAAAGTATAAAATAATACGAAAGGGATGACTTTTCTGATCACTTTAATGAGCCAAAAAAGACAAGCACTCGATATTTTTGTGTAATGATCCCTCAGGTCGAAAAATATTAAAATATAGATGAGGGATGGCACTTCCAATCACTTTAACGAGCTGGAGAGGCCAATTGCTCGGTAATCTTTTTATATTTTACGAGTCTAAAAAGAGCTTAAAATAGACTCGTTACTTCCAAACACTTTAATGAGTTGGAATGCTTGACAATCTTTTCATATTTAATAAGTCTGAAAAGGGTTTGAAGGAGACTCATTTTTTAGGAACGAGTGACATTTTTGGGTAGCAATTAGTTCCAGGTGAGGTTTGGAACTTTTCAATCACAACAGTGTAAAGAAGGTGGCTAATAGAATCACTTGTTGCAGCTGTTCCTCAAAAGGGTAAACAATCAAGTGGAGGTAGATTCAAGGCTCAAAAGCTAATAGCAATGCCATCACAAAGGTTATTTACTGAATGTAGGTTCATTTTTTAATGAGCTTGAACTCTGGGGGAACATATGCTCATTGCTAGGTTTATTTTTTAACGAGCTTGAACTTCGCGTAAACCTGCTCATGGCTAGGTTTGCATTCCCCCAGCATGATGAAAAGGAGAGTCTCTTGTAACCAGATGGAAATCACTGTGGTGAAGTAGGACGGCTTCATCTAGAATAGACAAAGGTGAATGGTGTGACAGACCAATCACATAACCTACAAGGAAACTTATCTTTACAGCTAGGTGCATGCCCCCCAAGCTTGATTACATTCACCAGAATACTCACGGAAATTAGGTGGATGCAATGAAGGTTCAAGAGATACCAATTTTGATTGGAATCCACTGCATTTATAGTATTTTATAGAAAATTAAAAACTGAAGGATGATCAAGGTCACTGGAATACTCTTCGTGGTAATCTGGAAGAAGGGAAGGATGGTGGTAATCCTACCATGGTGCCTCTCCTGTCGTCATTGACTGAATGATTCCTTCGTCTATAGAATGTACATGAGACCAAGCATCTGAAGAGGTGCCATATACCTTAGACCTATCTATCCAAACACTCGATGAGTGTTGATTTGGGTTTGCTGACCAAGCCGAGAAAATTGATTGCTACAGTATTTCTATTGGGCTTGGAGGCAATACCTGACGATGATCCATGCTAACAAAATTTTCAGGAACCTTCTGAATCCTTGTAGATATAGAAGATATCATATTGCATGTTTCCACTGTGGCCACTTCCGCTAGATTAGTCTGAGGCAGTAGGGAAAAAGTACCCATTAAGGTAGGGTCTTTTAGGAGACTTACTCCGATATTTTGAAGTGATTGAGAGCTTCCATGGATCACTGGAATGCTTCCCATAACTTCTGAATTATTTGGGAGGAAGGTTTGTTGGTCAATGACTGTAATTCCTCCTTGGAAGGGAAATGAAATGTTTCTAAAATAACTTGACACAACAGCAGCCATAGCATAAATCTAGGGCCTTCCCAGTAAGATGTTGTAATCGAGGTTTCCATCGATAACTTCAACGTCTTTCTACTATTTTTCCCCCCAGTTCAACTTTCAAGTTACTTAAAATCCTGTACGGGGTGTATGTTCATCCATCGAATGCTTTTAATGTCATTGACGATCGCGACTAGGGTGGTAAGCCTAACGTTTTCTAGCAACTCATTGACATAATGCATGTAGATGCCCCCTCATCAATAATTGTTCGCTGAACAGTTTTGTTGAGGGATTTGACCTGTATGAGGAAAGCGAGTTGAGCCAGTAACTGGGGTTCGTATCCTTTATGATTAAAGGCCACAAGATTGGAATCCGCTGGGCAATCCCACCTATTGCTGATAATAGAGCCTGCTTTTGGGAGGGGCAATTTTGTATTACTTCTAGTGTCGACATAGCAGATGGCCATTGGGCTAGGTCCTCTACTATATTATAATTCTGTGATGCTCTGGCATGAAGATTAAATGTTGCTTTGTGTACTACTCCCTTTGGTGGCTTTATTGTTGGCTCAGGAATGATGGGTGGCGCAACTTCGGTTGAAGTTGTTGTCGAACTACTTGGTTGATTTGTAGCCTTGTTGTTCAACTGTTGTGGATTCCCATAATCTTTATTCCTTGTCGATATCAAAGCATCATTTTACTGTTTCGAAATGGACAGCATAAGTCCTTGGGATGGGGAAGCATTTTCGCTAGCAACTAGATTGGTTTCTAGGTTTGGATATGGGTTGGTCAATATCGCTAAGGTTTTTGAACTCTTAAAGAACTTTTTAATCTCAGCTTTATGCGGACAATCTTTCATCCAATGGTCTTCATCATATACTTAACATGGTCGATTAGGTTTCTTTTTGCCATAAAGGTTTTCAAAAGATTTTTCAGGAAACGTATCATCTTGTTTCTTGTTTTTTCTCTTCCCTTTCTTCTTTCCCCCTAGTTACATTGGTTCCTTGTCTTTGTTGGCTGACACAGCATTAACCTATGAGGCAAGAAGATTGTCATTTTCCTTTTCACTAGAAACTACAAGGGCTTTACCAGATGGGGCCTTCGTAGTTTATGTACTGGAGGTACCAATCACGCTGTTGGCGGCATGAGAGTCCCTGTTTGATTTAGGAGGAGGAGGAATCGAAAACTCTAGTCTAGGAGCTTCAAGAAGTTTTTTGTAGAGTGTGCCAGACTGAGTATAGATCAAGTCTAGATATTGCGCACGAGCAATGACTTTCTCTTTAGTGACAACTCCTCCCATGGCCACATGTTTTGTAATCGAAGATAACAATGACTTAATAAACCATTCAGCTAACAGCTTATCAGGAACTTATGTCTTTACCATTCTACGATGACATCACCACTCATGAATATGATCAGATATGTGAGTGGTTGTCGTCTGCCTAAAATTAGTAAGAAGCTCTGTTCCAATTTTGTACCTTATGGGTAGCTAAAAATGGGTTAAAAATGTGGTGGCAAGGGCACTGAAGTTATCGAATGAAGCCCTAGGCAATTCGATGTACCATTTTGATGCCAGACAAGTTAACATTCGCTGCAAATGGTGAAGCCTAATCGAATCATCATTGAGAGTGTTAGACAAACACCATAGATGAAAAGTCATCACATGATTCGATGGATCTTCACCCAGATTTTCATTGAATTTAGGAATATCTAACCAAATTTTATGAGGAATCATCAACCACCAAGGGGCATAAGCAATTGCATCATTTGTTAATTGATTCAAATCTAGTAATTCTAAAGTTGCTATGAAAGGCAGTTGTTGATTCAGGTTTGGTGAAGCATACCTAAGATAAGATGGGATCGCCTGAGCAGTCGGTCTTTGCATACCAGCATAATGTATTTTATGCTAATAACTTTGATAAGGTTGATGGGCGTAACCATTATAATATTAATTTTGGTAACCGTTTTAAATATACGGTTGCCCATTACCCGCAAATCTTTGTTGCTCAGGTCCTTGGTAAGCTTGCTAGAATTGTGGTTATTGATATTGCACTACCCATGGCTGTGAGACCATTTGCTGTTGTCCAATATTGGATGTTTGACCAAGGTGAGGGGTTATAGTACCCATTTGATCCTGAGTCATTTTAGTTAAGGAGCCACTAATCGGTGGTTGTGATTGAGTCGCGAAGACAAGAGGCTGTTGTATTACGACCTGAGAGACTTGAGGTTGACATACAATAGGCAACGCTTGTACTTGTGACACTGTCAGAATAGCCGGTGTAGTTGGAATGTTCGATACAGGTTGATTTTGTTGTATTGAATATACAACTCTCGGTTGTTGAGGCAGTATTGGTACGAAACCACTAGATGCAATTCCAGCTTGACCTGAATTCTGTTGTGAACTCTCATATAGTTGTTCTCTCGAAAGGAACAATGAGTAGGCATACTGCCCCCCATATGGCAGCAATCTAGTGTTCAAAGAGAAAATTGGCCTTTGGAGACTAGACTACCCAAATTGATACTATTGTGAAGGATCAATTTGCTGAGACTCAACATAAGAAATTCCAGATAAGGTTCCGAATGAATAAATAAGAACATACCATAGTGTCAAAATAGTCCCTGGGTGGACTCCATCTAGTGGTTGAGAACTATTTGGGACAGATGGTACACCAACAAACATTGTCGAAGTGGTTGCAAGAGGTTTTGTTGCTGCTGTATTGGATGACACAATCCTAAATGTCGATGGTTGTTCAGACATATCGAGTGTATCCAAAAGATTTCCTAGCATTCTATAGGAACTTGCGATGAAGGGTGACTAACTTCTGTAGTAGAAAGATATAGGTGGATCCCAGTTCCAAAATGCAATCGAGTACTAGATGGAAGATCCTCTACAATCTCTTATATAGCAATCAATCCAGGCAGAAGAGGTAAATCGTCAGGTCTGTAAAATATTTTAGGTGCCAAAGAAGGTATAGAATCTGTAGCGACAGATGCTGGAGGGACGACACCTTCCAAATCAGCCCTAGATGGAGTTGGTTCAGGAATAGAAGTGTTTACCGTTACACTAGGATTAGTTCTAGTGTCCTCTTATAACTATGGAACTTCTTCTATAGAGGCAGGGATACCAGAAATAGTTGGAGTAACTGGAGTCTCTAAGGATGTTGAAACACAAGTTTGAAATAAACTAGAAGACTTTGACGCAGTTAAATGAGATCGCTTGGCCTAGAATGGTTTCATATCCGGAGTAAAAGATAGTTGACTTGTTAGTCTCTGCGAACGACGAGGTTTTAATTAACTTTCTTCCACGATTGTGGATTACTTGATCAATTAAAAATAAAAAGGGGAAATGTTATTCCAAATTAAATGAATTTTATGATGCTTTGACACAACTTTCTTTTTCAATTTTAAAGAGTTGAGAAAAAGCTAAAGATGACTCTAGTCGCCTTCGACTTTTAATGAGCCTGAAGTGACAAGTGCTCAAATGGACCTTTTCTTTTAAGGATTCTATAAAGGAACAAAAGTGACTGCTCTGGAAATCTAGATAGAGAGATTACCAAACCAATTGCAAAACTGCAGAATACTTTTTATGTACGGCAGTCAATCTTCCCAAATGTTGTGTTCAGTTCATTGTGATCGATAGGGCGGCAACCATGGCTTCCTAAGGATGAAGGATATAACCTATTGTGGTCTCCCAATATATACTTGACGGTACGTAGGAGCACAAGTCCGTACTGGAACTTTCTGTATCAAAGAGGAGGAACCACCCAACCTATGACGAAAACGATAGGTACCAGGCTTTATGATGCCAGAATATGTCTCTAGCCTATACTTCTATATCTTGTGCGTTAGGTTCCAAAGCATTTTTATTTTCATTGAGGTTTGTTTTATAGTTTATCTTTCTTAAGAAGTTTTCCTTTAAGGTTCACCATGTGATGTAGATATACAGTTCCTAAATATGCAATCTAAGATGATAAACAATCATTTACTTTCTTTTTGCAATGAAAATCCTAGCTACTAAGGAAAGAGAAGTAAAATTCCTTCAACATAGAGACAAGAGCACACACTAAGATGCACTGTCCTAAATCAATTTCCGCATTCAGTCTAAATGCAAATGCAAATGCATGTATTTTTTTTTCAGTTTCCTTAATGTGATAATGAAAAAAGAAAACTAAGTACAGATCTGAACTATTTTTTCTCAAAGCAACACTTTAGCAATTTCTTGTTCAACAATGAATGGAAGACTATGACGACACTTTCAATTTCGACTTGAAAAATGCTTTCTACACTTCAAATAATTCATGATTCAAATCATATACAATAGCAAAAGTGTAATCGACTATCTACAAAATGAAGACTTCACGACACTCTTTTCTTTGACTGAAGATGACACTTGCGACACTTTCAAATCAAAAGATGAGTGTTCGATTAAGCTATCGTTTTCAAAGGAGAACCATAAATGATGAAAAATACATAAAAAGCATTCACAATTCTTTATCAATGGAAGCTGAACAATGCAAAGGAAGAGAGTTTCAATAGTGATATATTGATCATAGACAACAAAACTAATGAATAAAGCTGAAGACAATGAAGAAAAAACCAAAATTTGGAGGCAAAAAAAATCTCACTCAATCATCACACATAGGGAAACAAGGATGCATCTCACCTACAACACACAGGAGGTGCGATGCATCGAAGTTGCCAATGAGAGACAGTGCGATTGTCTAGGGATGAGACTGAGCTTGGTTTTCACTCATAGCTTGCAGCTAACTTCAGGGATTTAAGCTGAGCTTATGATTGACAGTAAACACAAAGTATAGGGGCTGATCTAATGAGGTTATTTGAGCTACCACCAGGGCATATAGGATGCTTTCAAGTGAGATGTTCAGTTCATAAACTAACCCAGAGATTGACTGAAGCAGCGTTGATCTACTTTGTAGTTGCATAGCAAAAGCAGTTCGAAGGCTAGTTGGCTTAACTTCAGACTCTGTCTATAGTTTATAAAGCAAACAATAGTAATTACCAATCCAACTATTTTCTCCCTAGTGGAGTCACCATTTTGTTATCCAGAAAACTAGTGTCCATTCAGAGCTACTAGTCCCACTAAGACAGGTAGCTATCTTAGAAACAAACAAACCAAAGTTTTGTTTTCCTTTATGAGAGATAGATGAGATAGAAGTAGAGAATACCAAATGTTAGTGTCAGTCTTTGCACCCTTCCTCCAGTGATCAAACATGCTCTTACACAAGTGATTTTAAGGTGTCAAGGTCAAATTTTATCACTTCAGTGAGTCTTCATGTAAAATTTGGTCACTAGGCATTGGGTCTAGGGTTTGCTTTCACTCCTTTCAGTGTTGTCTAGATGTCGGTCTATGTCACTATTCAACTGATTCTACCATCATTCAGAGGGTAGTCATTATCATGTCAAGTTCCACTACATCATTTTACACCTTGTTCATGCTTCAATTGCACCTAGGTAAGGTCATTTCCCTCTCCTAGGGTTTTGAAGGCAATTTCTCTTGGACAGTCAAATCATCGGCAAAACTTGTATCCTAATGTTCATACACCTTCCCCTATCCTTAAAGTACCTTATCAAACACTTCCCATCACTGAGATCCCCCAAATTCCTCATTTTCGCACAAACCCTAGTTTCTTGCTACAACTTGGAAATGCTTTAGGTTGGACCTATGTGTTGCCTTTTTGGACTTCTTCCCCTCACTCAATCTTTGAAATTTCACTTTCCCCTACTTTTTAACATCCCTCCCTACTTCCAAGAATTTTCCCAAGAATTTAGAAGCCACATATCCCCTTCATTTCGCTTCATTTCGACAAATCTCTTGTTCCACACATTGGGGTAGGTTTTACTCAAAGGATATTTCTAAGCAATAACAGATGAATTTGGGACAATTGAGGGAGGTTTTTATCCACAACATGCCAAGAAATAAAAACCTATTTCACTTTTTACACAGGTGTCATGGGTTTGGATGAATGTCAAAACTACAATCGCCTTAGGAGAATTGATGCACCTCTGAAGTGACCTTGGGAACATCAAGCTTTGTCCTAGCTGGGTTGGTCAAATGATTTTTGTGATGAGTCAAATGATAACTAGACACAAATAACTTTCCGAAGAGCCATCATGAGCTCAATTTGGAGTTGAGGAAGGTATTCAAACATTGACTGCAACAACACCCTGCCTTTAGGCAGCCTCATTTGGCACATTTTGACCAATCTTGGGAGATTTGATTTTTGACAGGGAAAATGAACTCCAAATTGAAACATTCTAGTTGGGTTGGAAATTAAACTCAAGGACCTTTCCCACGAGCTACCCCACGCTCAATTTGGACACCAGGAAGGCCTCGAAATGTCTTCTGGAAAAAGCACAACGCACAGGAGGAGGAGCATGGCGGATATAACCAGGACGCGGCACACACAAACAGGGGTGCGACGCACAGAGACAAAATTCCCAGAAGGTGCCAGAACTCCCTCAAATCTTTTATGAAGCCCCTCTAATTCCAAGGTAGGCTCTCAAACTCACTTGTGCATCAAATTTGATAAAGAGATGGTGGGTTTTTGGCGAAGATTGAATGCAAAAACATTCCATAAAGCAAACACAAGAAGACACGAAAGAAAAACCATTTTGCTAGGGTTGTGTAACAGTGTTGTTGCTGCCAAGGTTATTTCTCCTACCCTACCCCTGTCCCTCATTACCCTATGCCATTTTTTCCCTATTATCACTATCCTAACACTACCAAAATCATATTCCCTTTCCCCTCCTCCTATTGCTCAATTAAAACCCCAAAACCCTACCCCATCAAAATACCCAAACTCCTCCCATATGCCTAACAATGTTCTCCCTATAAACCCTATCCCCATTTCATTACTCCCTTCCTAACAATCCCTGTTTCATTGTTCCCCTTGGTAACAGATATTACAAAGGCACCTAGCCTCACACCATCATCAAAGGGGTAGCCTAATCACAGTCTGCATTGCAATCATGTAATCACAACATTCGTCCGAGTATGAGAGGGAGACACAGAGTGACTCATCCTCAGAAGAGGAGGCTATCAGGAGACACCACAAGAGTGGCAAGCATGTCAGGGATGAACCCACTACCCTCACTTAGTTACAAGCATGCCCTCTTGCCATGTCATGCTTCCAACACCTATCATGTTTCAAATTTTGTCGAAGGGTGACAAATGTCAGAGTTCATCATTAGTTGGCCTATTTATTTGTGCTTCATCTACATGGAGGTCAATCTATCTTGTCTGGGGTCACCTTCACATTGACACCTGAAGCTATCTCAGTGGCAACAAGCATACCAAATGTTGGAGAACAGTGGCATAAGAAGAAGAAGGTGGATAGGCAACACTATGAGCCTTACATTAAGGCCAGATTCATGAGTCAGCTCACAAGAGTCTTTCCATTCAGATATTTGAAAGATGAGTATGCTCCACTCATGAAATTGATCATAAAGTACTTCAAGTGTGAGGTATGAGTGCCAAGGCCCGGATAAGGAGCTTGAAGGCAAAATTGAGCAAAGCAACAAAAGAGGAAAAAGAGGCGAAAGAGAAATATTGGCTTCGAATCTTGGTTGAAGCTTCCTTGGCACATCATATCACTCCATAGAGAACTTCCAGCCCAAATTTCAAGAAATTTGGGACAATTTTGATCGCATGAGAATTTTTTGGCACAAACATAGGTTTTTTCTCTATACGCGTCGTGCCACCAGCGTGACGCGTAAGGTTGGGAGCTCCAAATGAGAAATGGTTTGTATTTTTGGATTTAGCATGCAAAATCACGACTATTGGCACATGGAGCAAGAAATTTGGAGAATATCTTGTCCACCAAAAGGGCAAAAAACACTCAAAAATGGACTCACCGCCCCTATTTTGACACACATGTAGCAGTCTTGGGAGAATGAATATTTGGAGGGGCAAATGAGCTCCAAATTCAAAAATTTCACTTGGGTTGGAAAGTATACAGGACATGCTTTCCAACGAGCACACTGGGGCACATTTTTGACTTGGGAAAGTTCCTCAAAGCGGGCCTCAAAGTAGCGCGATGCATAAAGGAAAGGGGCGCGATGCATATAGGAAAAACAACCAGAATGCCTCTATTTCCCGAAATTTCGCTTCCCGACTTTTTGCATGTGGGCCCACTCATATACACTTCGTTTTTTCGACACCTAAGGTAGTTTTATAAGTATTTTCACTCCAAATGGTCAGTTATCCAAGTGGAAAAGGAAGGTAAAGGGCCACCCAAGCCATTTGTCATGTTTGTGGCGCTGCACCTATAGCTGTTGTTTAGCTCTCCACCTTCATTTTGTAATGATTTGAGTAACTCCCCAACCCTTGAGTGTTATATCTCTTCATGGTACATTCTATATATTGTATGCAAACCATTTGCAAATCGTTGGTTGGCTTGTAACTTCTGGGAGATTGTGGGAAAGAAACTTTGTTTCTGCATTGTATATTTTTTACAGAGGATTAATAAAAGGCAGTGGCTCTGTTTCATGAGATTCATGTGGTTGTGAGTGTAGAAAATGTGTCTCTTATGTTTCATATGTATCTTGTTATGTTTCATAGTTCATTTCATATTCATTTCCAGTGAAGTTTTCTAAGTTAGCTAACGTAGAATTCAAATTTATTGCTTTTCCTGTGGGAAAATTTCATGTTCGATGTTCATTCTTCTGTTCAAAAGGATTCATGTTTTCCATGCCCTTTTCACCCTGTTTATCAATCTTGCCATTCCACACTATCTTAAACTAAATTTCTAGGCTTTCCACCTATCTTGCCTCACGAAGTAATCCATGCCTTTGTATTATGTTCTCTGTTCATTGAGGTCCATTGGTACCATATCATCCCAGAAACACAGCCATTCATAAAAATCACTTCTTGTATCCGTATTTCACTTACTAACCTAAGATAAATAGTTCATTGTAAGTAATCTCAGGCCTTTTCATTTACTTATTCATTGAGTGTGACTCGGAGAGAGCTCTCTCTTGCTCTGGTAGGGCTAGCTACCAAACTGAGAATGGTTTGTGGTTACCCTGAATTTTGCCTTCTTTTAGCCTAAGGCGAATTTAGGTGTTAACCTAGTGGGGACTCCACTGGGGAACAAATCAATCCCCTTGCTTCTTAATAATTCTAAGCTTCCGGATGATAAGTTTAGGATTTGATAGGCTGAGTAAAGTTGGTTGCGTCCTTTGATTTTTCTCAATAGCATGCTAGCTTCTATAAGATACACCAAAGCTAATCTAGATCCCGACCCTCTGCACATCTACGAAAATCCCAATTTGATTTCAAGAATTCGTTGTCAAGAAAGCTCTATATTGCCTGTGCTCAAATCCCATTCATGCCTGGACATTTTTGAGTATATTGAAGAGCTAGAGTTTGATGAGCAGTTTGAATTATTGTTGTTCGAAACCAAGTCCGAAAGAGCAGTTGACTCTACTGTCCACAATCCACAGTTTCTTGTACACTTGGAGATGGAAAGGGCTAACCAGTCTATTGATAACTATATATTAGCTCAGCCTCAAACTCCAATTGCTAGCCCCTTAAAAATTGTGCACACTCCACCAACACCTCCGATGACAAATCCACCAAGAGTGATGGCTGCCCGTTTTGTACCTCTCGTTTTGCCTCAAGTTTTAGATGATATGCCCGCTGATTACCAAAGCAAAATCCCATTTTTTGATGGCACTCCTAATGGCATTACTGATCAGCAACATGTGGACAGAATGGCAGATTTCTATGAACTGCATGAGATCGATGCGGAGAATGTGGCAATGAGACTTTTTGTATAGACATTTGTAGGTGAAGTGAGGAAATGGTTCAGAGGTTTGTTGGCTGCTCATATCGCTACCTTGGCTGACTTACAAAGGCAATTTTTTAACCGCTGGGAAGTGAAAAAAAATTCTCTTCAAATTCTAGCTGAATATGAGCAAATCAAAAGAAACGCTGGTGAGTCAATCCAAGATTATTGCACTAGATTCAATACAGTTTATAATGAAATTCCAGATAATCTAAGGCCACCTGTGGGACTAGCCATGTTGAAGTTCCCGGATGGTTTTGATGCTGACATGGCTTATCAATTGAGAGAAAGAGAAATGGCCACAATGGAAGACATGCGGAAGATAGCGGTCAGCGTTGAAGCAAATCTGATGACCAAGAGAGCTAGAGCAAAGGCAGAGAAGAAGGTCACTGCAAAGGAAGAATCTTCCTCTGTAGATCAACTACTTCGGAAGGTAGAGTAGATGCTTGAAAGAGTGAAACTTGACAAACTGGAGCCAAAAGTTAGAAATCCTAACTTCCATGGCTAGCAACAACCACATATAGAATAAGACAGAAAGATCAGCCAGCCCAAGAGCCGATTGCACAACAACCAGTACAGACACCTTTGTATCAAAATTTTGTGCATGGACCGGAATCATATGAGGATGGGAATGTAATAGGCGAATAAAATCACCTCTTTACTCCTGATGATTTGCCTACTTATCTCACTGAAGAGGAGGAGTATGCAGAGAATTCAGTTGCACACAAAGATGTAGATTTCATTCTAGCAAGCGACACCATCTTGGAGGAGAAATCAGATGAATACCAAAGAGGCTACATGAATGCTTTGTTCACCCAATAGCAGCGATATTCACTTAGAAATAGAGATGTTTCGGTCAGACCCATTCAGAAAAGGAAGGATGTTGAAGCCTCAAAGAATGATCCAATAGTTACACAAAGGAAAGAAAAGGAGGTGGTTGATCTGGAGGGCAGCGAATCAACATCAGTAGAACCATCACATCAGCAAGTTGCATTGAAAGAAAAGGAGAGGAAAGAAATCCTAGTTAAAGAGGTAGAAAAGATTCTCGCTTTCAATTTAGAGAATGAGATTTCTAAACTAAAGATATCCATCCCCTTGACTGAGATATTGAAGAATAGCAGTTATAAAGGACAAGTATCTAAAATGTTGAATTTGGACCCAATGTCCAACATGGTGAATGTCGAAGATGATCAACCTGAAATGATTTTTGGGCCAACATCAAATGGTGAGTCTCCTGATAGTGATGTGCCACCTTTTTATATCAGTTTAAGGTTGCATGATTTTGTGTTACATAACGACATGTTCGATTCCGGAGCTTCTCACAATCTCATGCCCAAGGAAATCATGGATAAGCTTGGTCTGGACATCACCCGGCAATATCATGATCTCTATTCGTTTGATTCCATCAGAGTAAGATGTATAGGTCTCATCAAATACTTGGTTGTGAGTTTGGATCAGCTCCCAATGAAGAATGTTTTGGTGGATGTTCTGGTAGGAAACATTCCTCTAAGGTTTGGCATGCTTCTTTCCAGGTCTTGGGTAGCGAAACTAAAAGGGACACTACAGCTAGAATTCTCCTATGCAACGATTCCAGTATTCGGACAAATGAGGAAATTTTATCGGCAACAAAAAATGAAGTACATGATCACAAGCAAGGAGAAACCAATAAATCATCCTATTAACTATGTACATACAGATTTAGAGTCTTTTGTTTTTTATTCAGATAGTTTAAATGATATAGATAGTCAGTTGGTAGAAGTAGATGATATTCCGGAAATAATAGAAAATTTTAGAGAAGTTTTGAAGAAAGAAGAACAAGAACAACAAAACACCATTGGGCAATCAGCTGAAAGTAATGGACAACAAGTAGACAAGGCACAACAAATAGATTTCCAACACTTGCAAGAGGATGAAGAAGGTTTGTGGACCATGGATTTCGATGGAGCAGTGGGAAATGATGGCGTTGGAATTGGAATTTGGGTACGCAGTCCTTTCTCCGCCCCAAACAAAGTCCCTAGTAAAGTACGAGTATGCTCTTACAAGTTGGCTTTTGAGTGTTCAAATAATGAAGCTGATTATGAAGCTCTGATTGCTGGCCTAAAGACTCTAAGAAAGCTGAACACCAAGAGGATTTCAGTATATGGCGACTCCGAATTGGTTATCAAGCAGGTCAGAGGCGAATATCAAGCAAAGCATCCCAGGATGCGGGCCTACTGTAATGCAGTCCTAGACATTTTGAAATTATTTTCAGAATACACCTTGACATGTGTGCCTCGTATACAAAATAGTATTGCTGATGCTCTTGCTAAGGCAGCGAGTAGTTTGAAGATCCCAATGAACTCTAGTAACAAATTCGAAATTCATGTCAAGCATCGTCCAACCATTCTAGACAATCAGAGATATTGGCAAGTGTTCCAAGATGATGAGGAGATTGATGATTTTCTGCAAAACAAAGGCAAGTTCAAGGAGACCTCAATTGATGAAGAAAATGACGATGGAAAAGGTAATGGTACAGATGAAATGCAGATCAATGAAATGGACATGTTGCAGCTGAAGAATAATGTTATCCCCAAAGGCTTGATACCTCTAGAAGAACTCTTTGATCAAGATGATGTAGCACGCAAGCCAACATTGCAGCCAACAGAGAAGGGTGTGGAAGAGGTCAATATCGGGACAGTTGCAAATCCTAAATTGGTAAAATTATCCAAAGCATTGCCACCAAAGATCAAGGACAAATATATCAGTTTGATGTCTTCATTTGTAGATGTGTTTTCTTGGGACTATTTCAACTTAAAGACATATGACACCAATTTAAATCAGCACACTATACCCATCAAGCCCAATCAAAAACCATTCAGACAGAAGTTGAGAAGGCTAAATCCAAAGTTGTTGCCATCTATTGAAAAGGAGATCAACAGGTTGTACAAATCATGGATCATTGTGCCAATCAGATTTTCAGATTGGATCTCTAACTTGGTGCCCGTAAGGAAGAAGACAAGTGAGATTCGCTTATGCATTGATTTCAGAAATCTCAATAAAGTTTCATTGGAGGACAACTATCCACTGCCCAAAATGTACCGTATGCTTCAGTGAGCAGTGGGAGCATCCCGTATGTCACTGCTTGATGGTTATTCCGGATATAACCAAGTTTCTATCCATGAGGATGACTGAGACAAGACAGCGTTCACCACTCCATGGGGAACCTTTCATTACGCAAAAATGCCTTTCGCTTTGAAGAATGTGGGTGCCACATTTCAACGTGCTATGGATTTGGCTTTTCCAAATGAGAAGGATGTCTTTTTGGTGGTGTATTTGGATGATCTGACGGTGTTTTCTAAATTTGATGAAGAGCACATGTACCATCTTAAAACTGTCTTCCTAAAGTGCAGAAAATATGGCTTGTCGCTGAATCCAAAGAAGAGTTTGTTTGCCATGGAAGAAGGCAAACTACTCGGGCACATTATCTCAAAAGATGGCATCCGTATTGACCCGGCACATGTGCAAGCAGTTCAACAAATAGATCTGCCCCTGAATAAAAAAGAGATACAATCGTTCAATGGTAAGATGAACTTCCTACGCCGCTTTGTACCCAATCTTGCTGAGCATCTAAGAGAGATGACAAACATGCTTAAGAAGGACAGCCAAGTGAAATGGATGAAAGAGGCTGTAGAATCTTTCAATTTGGTCAAATTGGCTCTTTCCTCAGCACCAATTCTAGTGAGCCCGGACTACACTCTAGATTTCATATTGTTTTCATTTGCTTCGGAGCATACTATGGCAGCGATATTATTGTAGAAGAGAGATGATCATGAAAGACCCATTGCATTTTTCAATAGAGCTATAAGAGACGCAAATTTAAAGTATAATATCATTGGGAAGCAAGCCCTTGCACTTGTGAAGGCATTGAAATATTTCCGGGTGTATATTCTACATTCTCACATTCTGGCCTATGTTCCTAACGCTGCTGTAAAACATGTTTTAGTGCAGACCGATCGGGAAGGAAGAAGAGGCAAGTGGATTGCAACCTTGCTAGAATATGACGTGGAAATAAAGCCCACAAAACTGGTGAAAGGACAGGGATTGGCGGAGCTAATGGCTGAATCAAACTTGCATGCCTTGGACATAAATCTGATCGCTACTATGTCTGATGAGAACGATGAAGAATCGCCAATTCAGGTATCTAAAATGTTTGCTCTTTCTCCATGGTATTCAGATATCATATATGTGCTCAAAAATTTGTTGCCATCGCCCGACATGACTAGAAACAAAGCGAGAACACTCAACTTGAAGACTACCAAGTTTTTCATTCTTAATTAAGCACTGTATTGGAAAGACCCCTGTGGTGTTTTGTTAAATTGTTTGGTGGAAAAGGAAGCAAAGCAAGTCATGGAGGAATGCCACCAAGGAGACTGTGGTGGTCACCTTTTTTGGAAGTCAATAGCAAACAAAATTTTGAGAGCAGGGTACTATTGGCTGACATTGTTTGCTGATGTATATAAGATGGTCAAGTGTTGTCATAAGCGTCAGATTTTCGAAGGAAAGAGGAATTTACAGCCTCTAGCACTCAAGCCCATAGAGGTGAGTGCCCCTTTTCAGCAATGGGGGTTGGACTTCATTGGTGAAATTCATCCCGCTTCTTCCGGACATCATAGATGGATCCTCACAACCATAGATTACTTCGCAAAATGGATTGAGGCAATTCCCACCAGACAAGCTACATATGCAGTAATCATTTCATTCCTTGAAAATAACATCTTGTCTCGCTTTGGTTGTCCGAATAAGCTAATCATTGATAACGCAACAGCTTTCAAATAAAAAAGGATGGTAGAGTTTTGTCATAAATATCACATGATTTTGGGTCACTCAACTGCCTATCATCTGCAAGGTAGTGGATTGGCAGAATCTTCAAACAAATCATTGATCAGCATAATCAAGAAGCTGCTAGAAATAAACAAGAAGAGCTGGCATAAGAGGTTGGTAAATGCGCTTTAGGCAGATCAGGTCGGAAAGAAGAAATCCATAGGTACGTCACTGTTTGATCTTGTTTATGGATTTGATATAGTATTTCCTTCCTCTCTCGCTGCCCTGGTTGTCCAACTTCTTCAGGAGGCCAGCAGTGAATAAGATCCCATGCAGAGAAGGCTGAATCAAATGGTCCACTTGCAATAGACCAGAGAAGAAGTTTTCAAGAACACATCAAAATTGCAGGAGAAAATCAAGAAAATTTATTACAGAAAGGCAAAGGTGGATAAATTTCAGGTGGATGATGTGGTGTTGAAGTGGGATGCAAGGAATGAGGAGAAAGGCAAGCACGGTAAGTTCGAGAACCTCTGGAAAGGTCCTTTCAAGATTGCAGCATATCGGGGGCAGAATGCCTTTCTTTTGAAGGAAATAAATGGAGAAGATTGTCCAAGAGGGTCGATCAATGGTCGAATACTCAAGCAGTACCATTTCTAAGTTATCAATGCTGCTTCCACTGTCACTGTAAATACCATTTTATTTTAGTTTCATTAGAGTTGTTCAAGCTAGCCTTTAAGTCATTTCAATGGCAAGTTTGAGTCAGTTTTTTTTGGTCATTTCAGTTTCATAAATGAGTCAGAGTCCTGTATTATTTATCAAAATGATGACTCCATAGCCCAATTGACGAAGGCACTGTCTAGCTCTTCCAGAGATCTATTGTTCATGGCACCTCCAAGGAGCTACCATCCCCCATTGGATCCAATGTTAGAGTCGGTCTGGTTAGTCCTCCGTCAGAGATCAAAACTCTGTATGCATTTCATGTTTAGGTGTCCCGCTCCATTCTCCCAGTTGCATTCCACTAGGGGCATGCCATAATCTAACGGATAAGGTCATGATAGTCATTCCCCCTCATGTTTGGCTCCTGCTGGCTCAGGTCTTTTATCAATAATCATCAATGTCCATGACAATCAAAGTCTGGTCCTTTAAAGGACAAAGGTCATTTCGAGGTCTAGGTCTAGGAATTCATCAATTTGGTCTTTGAACATGTCCAATAAAGCCATGCAGGCCAGAGTGAGGCCCTTACATATTTATGGTTCAGAGAGCTTCATCATCACGCAGATAGACTTCGACTCTTCTTCAAAACTCTGTTTTGAAGAAAAGTCAAACAATGTCATTTATCACAAAATTTTCAAAAAAGTCGCCAGTTGATTTTTTCATATGCAGTCATGGTTTCCATGGCCAAATGTCCTATCGTGCAATCCTTGCAAAGAGTGCGGAAAATTTCATCATTTGAGCTAAAATTTCAAAGGGAAAGTGAAAATTAGTGTGTTTTAAAGTCAGTGAAAAAAGTGCAAAACATAACATTAGAAAAATGGGTTTTTGAAGAGGCAAAAATTAAACCCATCTCTTCCAAGGCTCTATATACAATTTTTTGTCAAAACCAAAGGCATTGTGCTATTACAAGCCTTGGAGAAGCGTTGTAAAGGCGTGAGTGTGCATTGGTGAGCGTTTGAGTGAGTTGGAGATGGTTTTAGAGGGCGCGACGCATATACCCAGGAGCGCGGCGCACACAGAGAGCACGGCACACACGCAGCCTGCCCACAGTGCAATTTTTCTAAGGGCGCGCCGCATACCCAGGGCGCAGCACATTGGGCTTTGCATTCGGTGCATACAGACAAGGGCCAAGACAAGTGCCCAAACACTCCCAAATTTTGGTGAAGCCTATCAAATTGAGAGGTAGGCTCTTTAAAATCACTTGCTCATCAAATTTTGTCAATGATAGGGTGCTTATTGAGATGTTTAAATGTCACCAAAATGCATAAATTCAACCATAAGAAATCACCAAGAAATTGATGGCTAGGGTTGTTAAAATGTCTTTTTAGTGCCAAGGTTTCACTCCACTCACCTTTTTCCCCTCCAAATCAGGGAAAGCGATCTATCGTAGAACAAGAGCCTGCGTGCTATCTCAACTATTAGAATGGACGATTCGGCCTTTGGATTGAATATATCACATACAATAGATAGGTTGTGAGATATGTGAATCACGGCTAGATCTTTGTTTCGGCATGATTAGGTCTAGTCCACGCCCAGAGAAGAAAATCCCGAGAATCCCGGCTATGCCCGATTCTAGCGAGGGGTTGGGTCATTATCCGGAAGAACCCAACGAGTCATATGAGTCATTGTCGAGGGCACTTCAATCCCATCTTCCCTCTCTCATTTTTCCCAAATTACTACCAAACCCTCTCCCCTATCCCTCCACTATTTGGTCAACACAAAACCCCAAACCCTACCCCATCAAAATACCCAAATTCCTCCCATATCCCTAACAAATTTCTCCCTATAACCCATATCCCCATTTCATCACTCCCTTCCTAATGCTCCCTATTTCATTGTTCCCCTTGGTAACAGATATTACAAAGGCACCCAGCCTCACACCATCATCAAAAGGGCAGCCTAATCACAGTCCACATTTCAGTCATGACATCACAACATTCATCTGAGTATGAGATGGAGACACAGAGTGACTCTTCCTCAGAAGAGCAGGCTCCCATGAGACACCACAAGAGTGGAAAACATGTTAGGGATGAACCCACTACCCTCACCGAGTTACAAGCAGGCCCTCTTGCCATGTCATGCTTCCAGCACCTATCATGTTTTGAATTTTGTCAAAGGGTGGCAAATGTTAGATTTCATCATGAGTTGGCCCGTTTATTTGTGCTTCATCTACATGGAGGTCAGTTTATCTTGGCCGAGGTCACTTTCACATTGACACACCCGAAGCTATATCAGTGGCAACAGGTATACCAAATGTTGGAGAATAGTGGCATAAGAAGAAGAAGGTGGATAGGCAACACTATGATCCTTACATCAAGGCCAGATTCTTGAATGAGCTAACAAGAGTCTTTCCCTTCAGATACTTGAAAGATGAGTATGCTCCACTCATGAGATTGATCATGAAATACTTTAGCTGTGAGGGGAGGTTCTCTCGACTATATGCCTATCACATCCGCTTGCTCATGCACTTTACCAGGGTGAGGATGATGAACCTCCCATTTTTCATATGCAGGAATATAGAGAGGATGAACACCTTCATGCTACATAAGGCCCCTCAACAACAACTTAATAGTGTTTATCATTTTTCTCTTATCCGGATTTTGGTGGATCATCAGTTGGGATTGTAGGGCATTGCTTGGGAGGACTTCATTTCCTGTGATTTCTTCAGCACATAACAGGTACTATCAGAGCCAGAGCAGGAGTTGGGTGGTCCTTCTCATCAGCATGAGCACCATGAGACCTCTACCATGCTAGTTTTTGTTACATATCAGAGAGGCAATAGGCACTTGTTTGCAACAACAAAGCGAGTGTTATCTCCACCCAGGGTGGAAGGTGCCTCGCTTCCAGCATCGACTACATAGGTACTGGACAAGGGAAAGAAGCCTGTGCATGATGAGGGGCCATCAGGTGTGCAGGAGACCGATGTCATCCTAATTCAGGATGATGAGGCAGAGGCAGAAAATGCAAAACTTAGGATGACCATTCAAGAACAGGACTTAGAGATCCAAGACTTGATACTCAATATGAAGAGGGCCAGATGAATCACCAAGTATCTGGAGTAGAGGGACAAATAGCTTTAGGACCAGCAGGTGATCATTGAGCTGCAAAGCATCCGTGAAAATCAACAAGCTGCCCAGCAGAGGAGGATCGAGCTCACTTCCTTGGAGCAAGAGATCAACAACGACCGTGAGTCTTGGTTAGAGCGGGTCAATATACACTTGGAGAGACTGCTGGAGAAGGCCAACAGGGACAAAACCATATTGAGGAGGATGGCTTGTCATTACAGGGCACGAAACATGAGCGAAAAGGCTCGAATAAGGAGCTTGAAGGCCAAACTGAGCAGAGCAACAAAAGAGGCAAAAGAGCAAGATCGGCTTCGAATATTGGCTGAAGCTTCTGTGGCCCAACATAGTGCCTCTTAGAGAACCTCCAGCCCAAATTTCAAGAAATTTGGGACAATTTCAGTCACATGGAAATTTTTTGGCACAAACACAAGTTTTTTCTCTATACGCGTCGCGCCACTGGCGCGACGTGTAGGATTGGGAGCTCCAAATGAGAAATGGTTTGCATTTTTCAATTCAGCATAAAACGTCATGACTACTAGAACTTGGGCAAGAAATTTTGGCATGATTTGGGTCTCCAGGAGGTCAAAAACACCCAACAAATGGCCTCATTGCCCCTATTTTGACACATAGGAAGTAGTCTTGGGAGAATGAAGATTTGGAGGGGCAAATGAGCTCCAAATTCAAAAATTCCACTTGGGTTGGAAAGTAGATAGGATATTCTTTCGAAAAAACACACTTGGGGACATTTTGGACTCCTACAAGTGCCTCAAAAAGGGCCCAAAGTGGCGCGACGCATACAGAAAAGGGCTCGACGCATATAGGAAAAAAGGCCCAAATTACCCCTGTTTCGCGAAATTTCGCTTCGCGACTTTTCATAAGTGGGCCCACTAAACTACATTTAAATTTTTCAGCACCAAAGGTGGCATTTAAAGTATTTTCACTCCAGATGGGCATCTATCCAAGTGGCAAAGGAAGGCAAAGGGTCACCCAAGCCATT